>JAPFFP010043994.1:0-12774 GCA_026153255.1 Solanum medicagineum
CGTCAAGATACAGCCTGAATACTTTATTCATAAAGTCCATAAAGGTTGTGAGTGCATTTGTCAACCCAAAAGACATCAACAAGAACTCGAAGTGACTACATTGGGTTCGAAAAGCCTTCTTTGGGTTGTCAAATTCCCTCACTTTCAATTGGTGATAACCTGATTGAGGTCTATCTTAGAGAAACAGTGGCACCTTGAAGCTGATCAAACAAATCATTGATCTTCGGGAGAGGATACTTATTCTTGACTATCACCTTATTCAATTGGCGGTAATTAATACACATCTTAATGTAACCATCCTTCTTTCACATGAACAAGACTGGAGCACCCCATGGAGAGACACACAACCTAATAAATCCCATCTTTAGAAAATCCCCCAACTGCTCTTTTAACACATTCAACTCTGCAGGGGCTATTCTATATAGAGAAATAGAAATAGGCTGCGCATCGGGAAGAACATCAATTTCGAAGTCGATCTCCCTATTAGGAGGGACTCCGGGTAGATCCTCAGGAAATACATCCGAAAACTCACTCACAATTGGAATATACTCAAGAATAGGAGAATCAACATTATTAGACTTGACTCGGATGAGGTGATAAATACATCCCCTAGAAATCAGTCATCAGTCCTTGAGGTAAGAAATAAACCTACCCTTTGGCGCAACAGAATACCCCTTCCACTCAATAACAGGCTCATTTGAAAACTGAAATTTGAAAGTCGAAGTTCGGCAATCAACAAAGGTATAGCAGGTGTGAAGCCAGTCCATACCATGGATTACATAGAAATTGACCATCTCTAACTCAATCAAATCAGCAAGAGTATCCCTATGATAGATAGACACCACACAATCTCCATAAACTATCTCAGCTCGAATAAACTCACCAACAGGAGTAGAAATAGAAAATGGCTCAAACAAGTACTCAAGAAGAATCTCAAATCTACCAGCCACATTTGGCATCACAAAAGAACAAGTCGCACCCGGATTAAGTAAAGCATAGCAAGGAAAGGTAAAAACTCGAAGCATACCCGACATAACATCTGGTGCAACCTTTGGTCCTATCGATTCCCCATTGCATACAAATGGTTATCCCAACACCTGCCCCTAGTGCAGCACCTCTCTGGTTACCCCTCACTGGTGGAGCTGTGTCAGAAGACTGGCACTTATTACCCCATATCGGACAATCTCTCTGAAAATGGCCCAGCGACCAACACTTGTAGCAACCATTCCCTCCATCTTTACAGTCTCCTAGATGCATCCTGCCACATTTCCCACAAGGTGGCTTCCTTTTAGAGCCAAGGGTCTCACTTTCTTGAAACTGTGCACCTTGTGCCCGAAAGTTTGGATAACCTTGGAACATGTGATTATACTTGTGGCTCGGGGTTAGTGCACTGGCTAAAGATGGTGCATAGCAAGAGGATCTCTTCTAGAAATAAGACTTATCTCCCTTACCGTGCTTGGTCTGATTAGGCTCAGGCCCTGCTGACTCGGCCTTCATACTCAGATTCTTCTCTCTATCTTTCTTCTTATCCTCTTTAGTTTGCTAAGCAAAAACCATAATTCAGGAGATGTCCACACTTGGGATCAGCAATGCCGCCTTGCACTCCGTCTCACATGCCTACCAAACCCAAATACAAATTTCCCCATCCTCGCACTCATATCCTGGACCATCTCTGGGGCATGCGGATAACTGGATGAATTTCAGGTTGTACTCTTTAATAGTCAGCCCCTTTTGTTTCAGATTCACTAACTCTTCAACCTTTGCCTCCCTTAACTCCTGAGGAAAAAAGTGATCGAGGAAGGCACTCTCAAACTCATCCCAAGCAGCGAGGTTAGCATTCTCACCTCGACTTTCTTCCCACTGATTGTACTAAACATTAGCCACATCCTTGAGCTGATAGGCAGCAAGTTCAACTCCCTTAGTCTCGATCGCGTGCATAGTTTTCAGCACCTTCCACATCTCATCAATGAAGTTCTAAGGGTCCTCCTCAACCTTTGACCCAGTGTAGACAGGTGGGTTCATCCTCAGAAAGTCCCTCAGTTTGGTGGCAGCCGTTGGCTCTTGAGAGCTACAGCTAGGAGTCTATAAACCTAGTTCTCACTCTGGGCAGCTACAAACTGTGTGAGCATAGTGATAGTTGCTTTGAAGTCAACCTCTATGGTAGGAGCAGGTGGAGTAATAGGTGCCACAGGAACACCAGCTGCTCTGGTCAGTCGAGCTCGACCCCTCATTTTCATTTAAGGAGGCACCTCTAAAGTGGGGTTCTCAGCATTGCTAGTTAAAGCATTCCTTTGGGTCATGTTACATTTAAGTGGCATGATCTACATGCGTGTAATGCACGAGTTAGAAAAGAGCTTTGTAGAGTGTTAACTCTATCGCATGAACTCAGAACACAAGAAGCTGTAACATTTCCTAATGTCCTATAGCCTCCCGCTTATGAAATATGGTGCACAACACATACCGATAAACAAGACTCTACTAGACATGACTTCATAGACTCCCTAGGACTCTTGAACACTGTATTCAGACACCAAGTTTGCCACGCCCCAGGAGGGTACCTGTGGCGTGGCCGGCACTTGAAGAACCATTTCTGATTCCCCAAGAGAACCACCTGGCCTCATCATCTTGTCAACCCGACAGTAGAAGAAATAAATCAAATAGAATATAACATCATCAAGATAAACATAACTCTACTAACTAATAGTTCTCGACGAATAAGTTTGGAAATAAAAAATACTCAACAAATCTTCTACTCAATGTCCATGAAGCCTCTACTCAAAGTCTAGATGGTGCCATGGCAGGACATGACACCCCAAATCAAAGAAATGAACCACTCAATCAAAGGAAAAGATAAAATGGCTCATCCAGTATGCAAGGAAGGCTCATCAACTTAGAGAAAGCACTGATTTAGACCTCAATGATGCACGGGCAGAAGTCCTCTATTACCTATATCTGCATCATAAATGATATATGTCCAAATATTCGTCAGAACATGGAATATGATGGTATGTAAAATAGCTCAAAATGTAAAGCTAGACTCACTCATCTTGACTCAACAACTCTTGCTCAACTCAGTACATGGAAGTTTTAAAGTAAATCATGCTTTTAAAGTAAACTCATTAGAAATAAACTCAATTTAAAATATCATGCTCAATCAATGTTGCTTAGGAGTTTCTCTTAACCGACATCCGATCCCATCACCTTTAGTTTGGTGATACACAATGAAGGGGACGTCATTTCCATGCCCATCCTAAACTTGCCACAAGAAAGGATGATCAACTCTCTCATGGATCTATAGTAAATGTCCAACTTCTGGTACATGAGTTGCAGAACGTTTTGTACGATGATCCTATGCTAGCAACGTAGTTTTATGGGTTAGAGTAGTTATTTACTCGCTCCCAGCTCGGTACTTGATACTCCTCCAAGACTAAAACGTGTTCAACTCATCAATCAATTCAATTCTCAATGCTCATTCAATCAACTTAAACCTTAACCTCATTAGATTATATCATCTCAACTCATCTTAATTTCTCATCAACTCAGTCAATAAATAAGGACAATCAAAATTGACTCAGACTCAAATGATCATTTAGACTCACTCAATTTAACTCATCTTGCCATTCAAGTAAGATTCTCGATAGTATATATGACTATGTTCAATATGTTTTTCATGCTCGATAACGCTCAAGTTACTCATCAATCACCATTAAACTCAAACCTTGACTCAATCAATGTATAGGTTTTATACAGATCATTAAATTTAGGGTTCATACTATCAAGTATAAATTACACATGTAAATCTCATATCAATGATAATATAATACAACAATTATCTCATGTAACATCATAAGACCTCGTGATAAAGGAAGGGATTTGGTAATTGGATGAAAGAATTTTTAAAATTCAATTTTTGGCCTCAACTACGAATCAAATAAGTGAAAGGGGCGTGTGAACAAACGTAGTTCCACACTTTAGTAAGCCTTACATACCTGGGAATAGAATAAACAGTCGAATTTCAGTTTATCCTCATGTTAGAATTAGGAACTCTCGCTCTTCTCCCTCCTCTGGTGTTCTCAAGAAATCCCTAAGCATGAAGAATGGTGAAAATACACTTAGGGTTTTGTTTCAGGACTTAAATTAAGTCCAAATCGTCCAAGGGTTTAATTTAAAGGGACAGGAATAGACAACATTACTCCTCTTAAAAATTGTTGTCTGGGTCTTCCCTATCTACAGGTTGTAGACCATTCTACGAGCCATAGATGATCTTTTATAACCAAGAGGACCTGAAATTTGAGTTACTAGAATTGGCACAAAACCTCTTCTATAAGTCGTAAAATGTTCTACGGTTCATCTGCTAACTCATAAATCAAGATACTGAAAAGTTGATATTTGGACCACCAATTCACGAAACCAATCTACGGGCCATATGTTATCTCATATGTAGGCCTCTAACTTAGAAAATTTCACCAAGTCATCTGGGGGTTTATGAGACTCTTCTACGGGTCATAGATGACCCTCGTGGATCCTTCTTCAGCAGCTTTTCTTAGTCTTTTCTCAGCATCCTCTGTGCATCTACTCCTGAAAAAGTAGAAGGTATTAGGGGGTGTTACACATTTAATGATGCAAATACAAGTACTAGAGATCGTCAACAGGTGTACCATTGCAGGCAACTAATTTGGTGAGTCCTCCCCTACTTCCATAGGATATTGATAACGTTTAAACATACTCTTGTTATAGAATATGGATGATTGTTAGAAGTCTATTTATCCAACTTAGAGTTGGGTCAAGCTCATAGGGAATAGGTTCAAACAACTCTACTAGTAATTTGACTTCGGTCGTAGGTTCTACTTCATGAAAACAAACAAATGCGAACAAGTAAAAATGGGGGCTTTTGATTTAAACTCATAATTGCAAGTATGAATGTAAAATATACTAAGGCTTAGACAGTTTAATGATGACTAAGGTTGCAGTCCCTATGACGCTTAACTAGGTGAGCAATTAACCTCGGGTCTATTGTTCGTTATATAGCATGCAAAATCTAGCGAGTTGAATAACTTCTAGTTCACCTCCTGATCCTTCCTAAAAGTATCTCATTTGTCTCCTTCGATCTCAGAATGTTTTCAATACTAATCCTCGCTTTTAATTTTGAAAAACTATCACCTCCCAGTCTCAAGTTCTTTAGATACAAGCTAATCCCCAAGCATAAGTATACCATCCCCTCCCGGGCTCAAGTGACTCAAAATTAGGTTGATTGCTTCTATCTCCCGTTGTAATATCTTTTTCCTAATCACAAATTACCTCCCAACAACTAATAAATATGGGCAAGTTCTCAATACGTGCACTCATCAAGAAAGACTTTTAAGCAAAGGAAATCACAATACATGCAGTACAAGTCCCAATACAACCGTACATTTTGCCTAATTCGTTAAGATGTCATGGTTTCCACAACCCTAGTTGTAGGTCTAGATCATCGAACTTTCAATGTTTAGAATAAGAATCATGTTTGAATTCATGTTAAAATTACTAGCAAGAGAGGAAAAATCAATTCTCAACTCACACGTGAATACAAGAAGAAAAATACAAATTAAAACTCTGAACGATAATCAAAATTCACAACTAGTGTTGTTTTCTTGAGTCTCACTTTCCACTCATGTATTTGATGAAAAAATCTTGGAAAATTGATGTAAGAATCGTACAAGCGCAGCCCCAAGTCGTGGGGTACAAGATAACTCAAATAAATAATTAAAAGTCTTATTTATACTAAATAAAACCTAGCCTAAAACACTAAGGAAAACAAATCCTAGTTGGACTAGGAAACTAAAACAAATCTGGACGCTTAGTTTTTTACTGGACTAACCACGGATCACGGTTAGTTTCATGAGCATTAAACCTCTCCTAGGTGTATTCCTTGGCATGAAAAAGGTCTAAGCATTGTTCATTTCACGAGGTACCTTCACAATCCGTGAAAAGTACCATGATCAGTAAACTTGGTCGTGAATATGGACTTGGTTTAAAATTGGCCAGCCTTCCCTTTGCGTGCCCTTTCACGAACTGTGCCACAAGTTGTGGTACTTTTGAAGATCATCCAGGCCCTTGCCTCACTTGGTGTGAAAATAGTCCATATGCAAGCTTCTCTTCACAAACACCTTCACAACTCGTGAAGGCGTAAACGAGTCGTGAAAGGAAGCCTTGCACTTTGCCCTGGCCTTTCTTGTTTTCTCGCTGGCTAGGTGCCTTGTACGAGCACCTTTACATCTCATGAAGTACACCATAAGTCATTCAAGGGCTCATGGTGAATCTTACAATGACGCTCTACAATCCCATGGCCTGGACGACCAGTTTCACAGCTAGTAAACATCACCACAGGTCGTGAACATGCCCGTGCTTGTTCCTTTGTCCTTTTTTGCTCCTTTTTATCCTTTGCTTCTCCTGGAGTATTTTCTACTGCTTCACTTTATCATCATACCATCACATGAGCTGCTTAACTAGGCATGGGAAGTAGTAAACTTCCCAGCATGATAACAACATGACTTGATTGTTTTGTCCGAGATAGTTTATTTTGTGTGTGTTGTGGCTTTTGTTGATGCTTTGTTGTGATCCTTCAGCCTCCTAGCAGTGCCTCATGGCTCTCATTCTTTGTCTTATCATGCTCACAGCCAGTTACACTCCATTTTCCCATAAATTAGCTCAATGTCCGTAGAATCCATGTAATTGTCATTTTCCTACAAAATAAACATAAAACACATATTAAACTAACAAACGTGCTTAAAAACTCACAATACTTCTATGTATTAAGCATCGTAAAATTCATATTTTCATGACTTATCAACATCCTCAACTTAGAATCATTGCTTGTCCTCAAGCGATGACCAAAATTAAAACATAACGATGCATAAATACAAGTGTTTAACATCATGTATATAGCAACCCCTCAATAATCAAACTCACAGAGACCAAAAAGTAAACTTGCAATGTACTTGCACCCAAACAGACTCACAGAGATCAAATTAAGCGTTATACCATATACAATTGGCCCAATTAATAAGGACAAAGATGAAGTGGTCAGAATAGCAACCAGGCAGTGCAAGGATAGTGTCCTCACTATAAAGAGGTGTCACATACGATATATAAATGCAAAACACAGACTGGATTGTAAAAATGCTCACAAAAGATTTTCAACTGGCACATGAGTACAGACCATATGCTTCCCCTTATTTTCACCAACTTTGACTCACAAATGACCTTTATAGGATCACTTTAGGACTTTTGCGGCTTGTAAAGTAGGCTCGAGATAGAGTTAGGTACATATATGATCAAAGTGACTAATTTGCCCCTCCAAGACACTATTTTGTCTTAGCCATCAACTTTCGGCCCTAAATTCTTATTGCCCCTGTTCTTCCAACTTTCTTCGTCATTGGGAGTGATTTCCGTTTTCATTCATTGTTTTTATTCTTTGTTTTAAGATTTTCTGCTCTTTTGTTTTACTCACGGTCACACCCCCAAATTTTCTCTCCTCTCCTCACTTGACTCCTTTTTATTCAATGTTTGTTTTTGCTTTTCCTACAATAGTCACCCTCAACTTAGGCTTTTAGCTCAAGTTGAGGTACGCAATGTCTTTTGAAAGGACCAGGGCTAGCATAAGCCACCCTCCACTTAGGCTTTGAGCCTAGTTTGAGGTTCATAATGTCCTTGGAGAGACCAGCGTCAAAGTAAAGATCTGCAGATAGATAAGGAAGGTGAGTTGGGTGATTACAAAGAAAAGGTCTATTCAGGCTCAACTTTTGGTTTAAAGGCAACAATTTCATTTGGTTGGTCAACTTTTAGGTTAAGTAACTTCGGCCTAAGATCATATCCTAACCCAATCATTCAATTGTCTTAACAAGACTAACCAAGCAAGTTCTAGCTCACAAGTGCATCAACTGAATTAGACAAATAAGTTCACACGCACATGTCACATATCCTACACTATTCAGCACTAATAACACAGGCATGCTTCATTCATCAAGATCCTAACTATGAAATATAGCCAATTTTGTGCTAGAATCACATAGGTAAGTCAGAATAGGATGCATGCACATAAAAGCTTTTTGAAAAAATATTAAATTGGGGCATTTTTTACAAAAATTATGGGTTACTATAGACTCTTATAAACACCTCATATTTATGTAAACAAACAACCTAAACATGTCAGTTCTACTATATAATACACCTTTAGATAAAAGAAGCATGGCAAGAAAAACTCCTTAGTGTTCAGGATGTCCCACTTCCCCACAAAAATTGCATGCATTGTTCCCAATGCATGTCAGATCAATGAGTAAAGCAAAAGAAAGTTATCATACATGTGATGCCTTAGGCGCCAGTAGTAGCGTACATGATTATACAAACTTCATCAAGTATTCTCATGGGTTGCCTCCCACGCAGCGCCTGATTTATTGTCGTGGCACAACATACCCAAAGTTGCAATCATATTTCAGTCTGAGGATTTGGAATAGTGTCACTAGGTAGTACCATTCTTTCTTTGATTCACTGCTGTTGAAAGTTGGCCCATTTGTTATTCCAAGTGCTTGATTGAGGTTGAGTGTGACTCAACTAAATGATTCATTTTCGACACATCACTTTTCAACTCTTTGACTCCAGCTTCAGTTGAATCAACCTTTTCAAGCACTTTTGTTACCATCTCCTCCAATCGAGAGTCTAGCCTTATCTTTATTTCTGGGATGTACATATACACCATTTCAATCATTTCTATAATTATCTCTTTGCCGCCAATTATTCTTGATCACAGTTGTTCCCTCCATTATTGTATCCATCCCATTGATAGTTCCGACCTTAGTTCCTAGAGTTGTAAGTTCGGAAACCACCCTGATTGTTCATGAACTTGGTATCCTCATGAAAGTTGAATCTTGGCTCATCATACCTGGCGAAGGTGTCCATAGCTTTAACTTTTTCTAATCTCCCACCTGACAGCCTCTTAGTCAACAAGTCCATCTGTGTTCGCATGTGAGCCATAACTTGGTCCCGCTCTTTCTCTTTCTTACTTTGCTCACCAGTTATCTAAAAAAAATGAACCCAGAGCAGTCCCCATCTCTAGTGTACCAAGCCTTGTGGTTCTTTGCCACTTGATCCAAAATCACAATGATGTCTGGGAATGTTCTGGCCATATATTATCCTCCACATGTTGCATCAATTATTGGCTTGGTCACAAAGTTGCAGAACCTGTAGAAGACCTCCTTCAATTACTCATCTGCGAAATTGTGGTTGGGACATTGTTTAAGCTTCTGCCTGAATCTTTCCCATGTCTCATATAGTTCTTTGGTTGGCATCTGCTTGTGGATGCTAATCTCATCTTTGATTGTCATTCTAGTTGATGCAGGGAAGAATCTTTCCAAGAAAGCCTTTTTCAACTTTCTCCAGGTGCATGTGGAATCATGAGGTAGTTCATTTAGCCACTTCATTTCCCTGCCAGTTAGAGATAAGGAGAACAATCTCAAACGAATAGCTTACTGACTGACACCTAGAATCTAAGAAGACTAACACGTAGCCACAAAGTTCATGATATGCTGATTTGCATCCTCAGTTGCAGCTCCGCTAAACAATCCCTTCAAGGTGAGCATCTGAAGCATAGTGCTACTAATGGTAAATTTGACACCTGCGGGCAAAGGGGGAAGGACTATTACCCCTATAGCCCCAATGCCATCATCATCATCTTGCATTGCTTATGGTTGTTGAGGGCCAAGCGACCCAGGTACAGGCTGATGTTGTAGAGGTTTTGCTAGCTGCACACTATCATCATTCAGATCATTCAAACCTAGGATGTCGTTATCCCTATTATCAAGATTCAAAGCCAACTCTCTCTGCCTATGTTTTCACGATCATGTGCCTTCATCCTTCTAATTGATCTTTGTAGTAGTAGGGAATTAATATTCCACCCTTACTATGGGTGGTTGGAATAAACTACTTGTTCCCTATAAAAACAAACAAAAACAACAAGTCAAAAATAGGAAATAGAACTGCAACTAAAAATAGAAAACTAGTAGATTATTTCAAGGTTGTATTCCCCGACAATGGTGCCATTTTTGATATCGTTCAAACATAATCCTGTTACAGAATATGGACAATCGTTAGCAGTCTATTTATCCAACTTAGAGTCAGGGTCGATCCCACATGTAATAGGTTGAAACAACTCTACTAGGTATTCTACTTAGGTCATAGGTTCTACTTCTAGAAAATAAACAAATGCGAAAAAGCAAAAATGGGGGGTTTTGATTTAAACTTCTAATTACAAGTACGAATGAAAAATAAACTAAGGCTTAGATAGCTTAATGATTTGCGTTCCTCATGACGCTTAATGATTTGCGTTCCTCATGACGCTTAACTAGTGAGCAATTAACATCCGGTCTATTTTTTGTTATATAACATGCAAAATTTAGCGAGTTGAGTAACTTTTAGTTCACCTCCCGGTCCTTCCTATAAGTATCTCATTTATCTCCTCTTGGTCTCAGAATATTTTTAATACTAACCCTCGCTTTTAATTTTGGAAAACTATCACCTCCCGGTCTCAAGTTCTTTAGATACAAGCTAATCCCCAAGCCTAATTATACCATCCCCTTTCTGGCTCAAGTGATTCAAAATTAGGTTGATTGCTTCTATCTCCCATTGTAATCTTCTTTTCATAATCATTAGTTTCCTCTTGAAAAAATAACGAAGATGGGCAAGTTCTCAATGTGTGCACTCATTAAGAAAGACTTTAAGTAAAGGATATCACAATACATGCAATACAAGTCCCAATAAAACCTTTTTTTTGGCTAATTCATTAAGACGTCATGGTTCCCACAACCCTAGTTGTGGGTCTAGATCATCGAACTTTCAAGGTTTAGAATAAGAATCATGTTTAAGTTCATATTGAAATTACTTAAAAAGAGGAAAAATAAATTCTTAACTCACATAAGAAAACAAGAATCAAAACATGAATTAAAAATCCAAACGATAATCAAAACTCACAACTAATGTTGTCTTCTTGAGGTTCAATATCCAGCCATGTATTTAATGAAAAAGTTCGGGAAAATTGATGTAAAAATCATGCAAGAGCAGCCCCGAATCATGGGGTACAAGATGTCTCAAACAAGTAATTAAAAGTTGTATTTATAGTAAATAAAACCTAGCCTAAAATACTAAGGAAAACAAATCCTAGTTGGACTAGGAAAACTAAAACAAATCTAGATGCTTATCTTCTTCACGGGATTGACCATGGATCGTGGTCAGTTTCACAAGCCTTCACCCTCTCCTTGGTGTATTCCTTGGCATGAAAATAGTCCAGGCCTTGTTCACTTCATGAGGTACCTTCACGATCCATGAAAAGTACCACGATCAGTGAACTTGGTCGTGATTATGGACTTGGTTTGAAACTGCCCAGCCTTCCCCTTGCGTGCTCTTTCACGTTTCTTCTTTAACGAATTGTACCACTACTTGTGGTCCTTTTGACGATTATCCAGGCCCTTTCGTGGTGCCTCACCTGCTTCGAAAATCGTCCATACGCAGGCTCCTCATCACAAACACCTTCATGACTTGTGAAGGTGTGAACGAGTCATGAAAGGCAACCTTGCACTTTGCCTTGGCCTTTCTTGTTTTCTCGCTGCCTAGGTGCCTGTTATGAGCACTTAACAGCTTGTGGAGTGTACCACGAGTCGTTCAAGGGCTTATGGTAAAGTTTACAACAACGCTCTTCAACCCCATGGCCTAGACGACTAGTTTCACGGCTGGTGAACATCACCACGGGTCATGAATATGCCCGTGGTATGTTCTTTTTTCCTTTTTGTTCTGTTTTGTCCCGCGTTGCTCCTGGACAATTTTTTACTACTACTCTTCATCATCATACCATCATATGAGTTGCTTAACTGGTCATGGGCAGTAGCAAACTTCCAAGAATGACACAAACAAAGCAATAACATGACTTGATCGTTTGTCCGAGATAGCTTATGTTGTGTGCATTGTGGCTTTTGCTGCTGCTTTGTTGTAATTCCCCAGCCTCCTAGCAGTGCCTCATGACTCTCATGATTTGTCTCATCATGTTCACAGCCAAATACGCTCCATTTCCCAATAAATTAGCTCAATGTTCGTAGAATCCATACAATTGCCATTTTCTTACAAAATGAACATAAAACACATATTAAACTAACAAACGCTTTTAACAACTCACAATAATTTTATGTATTAAGCGTCGTAAAAGTCATATTTTCATAACTTATTAGATACACATTTATGCTTTCATCTAGCTTTATACACATTTATGCTTTCATCTAGCTTGAGTTTAGTACTTTATTTCCTTTCAACTAAGGTAGTTGTGGCTGGTCATGGTACCTTCTAGATAATTTAGATAGAGCCTTCATAGACTAGATTTTGTGATTGGAGATTGTTATTTGGGATAGTTTCTTTCACACTAGCCTTACTGATAGGATTTGACTATCTATAATTGAAATTGTCCACCTTTCATTATTTTTAGTCTTTCGCTGATATGTTAAATTATGATTGAATGAACGTGATGAGGCCAAGTGGTTCACTTGGGGACTAGTAATAGTCTCTGAGTGTCTATCACGTCTAGAGTACCTTCTCGGGGCATGACAGTGGGCCTAGATGAGGACCTGAAAAAGCTCTATTGGGAGGATTTGGATGAGGTTATGAGAGGTATACCGGACACAGAAAAATCTTCACTATGGGAATTTTAATGGGCATATCGGTGTGACTTCTAGTTCGTTTGATGATGTCTATGGAGGCTTT
>JAPFFP010043995.1:0-12771 GCA_026153255.1 Solanum medicagineum
GCTGGTAGTTCCAGAGTTGAGGAGATGTTTGATTGTCTGTTGAAGAAGGCCAACACACAGGATGAGATATTGAGGGGGATGAAGTTTGAATCTCTAGTATTAATAAAAAAAAATCAAGTCTCATTTTATTGCTATCAAACAACTGGAGCAACAGTTTGGTCAAATATCAATTTAACTCAACCAGCGATAGAGAGGCAAATTCCTAGCAACACATCTCAGAATCCAAAGAATGAGGGGCAGTGTATGGTGTTGACTACTTGTAGTGGTAAGTAGACCAATGATCCTCCCATGCTTGTTGATGATAATAATGTTCTAGAGAAGATAGTTGAGGCCCAAGATGCAGAAATCAGAGATGATCATGCCAAGAATAGGATGAATGGTGCTGCAGAAGAGCCACAAAAGTTGAAGCCCATTCCTAAACCTCCTTCTCTCTTCCCTCAAAGAATCAAAAAGAAGGAGGAGAAGGGTAAGTTCAAGAACTTTATCTCCATGTTGAAACAAATCTTTATCAACATCCCTCTTATTAAGGCATTGAAGAAGATGCCAGGGTATGAGAAGTTCATGAAGGACTTGGTCACAAAGAACCGAACTATGAGTCAGGAGCTCTACCAAGAGCTTCAACATTTCAATACAATTACTACAAGGTCCTTAGTGCAAAAGCGAGAAGATCTCGACTCATTCACCATACCCTGCACTATTGGAGATGTGGAGTTTGCAAGAGCATTGTGTGATCTTGGTGCCAACATAAATTTGATGCCCCTTTGGTCTTCAAGAAGCTAGGATTGGGAGCCCCTACTCTAATGAACATGCGATTTTTGATGACTAACTGTTTGTTGAAGAAGGTTGTGGGGATACTTTATGACGTCCTCGTCAAATTATATTAATTTACATTCCCCACAAACTTCTTGATCCTTGATTGCAAAGTCAACTTTGAAGTCTCAATCATCTTGGGAAGGACCTTCCTAGCCACTGGTCGAGCACTAGCGGATGTGGAAACTAACAAGCTCAAGTTTAGATTGAATAACAATGAAGTTGTCTTCAACATCTGTTAGTCAATGAAGAGGCCAGATTACTTGAGGAAGGATGTTTGGTCCCTTAGTAAAGTCTTAGTAACCAAGTTGGCCAAGTCGTGTTGCGACAATAAATCAGGCGCTACTTGGGAGGCAACCCAACATATTTGATGTAGTAGTTGTAGTTTTGTTTTGTTTTTAGCTTTTGGACTTGTAGGTATTTTAATTTTTTTGGTTGTAATTTGTGGACATTGAACTGGTTGCATATAGGGTAATAGTGTGTTCTGTGAAAAATATGCAGGTACATGACCAAGTTAGTCCTTTTTGGCTAAAAAGGCATCATGAAGTGATTCTACGACTAGTTCCACTGGCCTAAGTAAAACTACAATCAGTACATCATCTCATAGAACACTTCCATAGAGCAAAAATTTGTGCACTCTAGTCCACGAGCCAAGGCTGTGGATTAAATTAAGGGCCGTGAATGGGACTCGTGCACCATAGGTAAGTTCTTCTATTTTTGACTAAGTATGGAGGTTTGTACGACCAACTCTACGAGTCATATTGCATTATATGGCTTGTAGACTGGTCCATAAAATCCATGCCCTAAATTAGGGTTTAGACATTCCACGAAACAAGGATCTACTGCTGTAAAATCCTCTACGACCCATAATCGGGGTTTTGTAGAGCTTGGGTCCATTAATTTTGGCCGACTTGGTCAACCTCTAAAAAGAGGAGTCAAATAATTTTGACCTCATTCTTCTTCAAATTTACTCAAAATACCCGGCAGCCTCTACCCTAGCTTTCTGACCACCTGCGACTGGCCACGACCTATTTTCTGACAACTTTTTTGGCAGCCTCTGGCAAGACTTAGGGTTTCGCCCTCATTTGTTCCTTCTTCACATTTTATATTTTGGTCACTTAATTTTGTAAGTTTTTGTTCCTAAAACCCTTTTAAATACTAAAATTATTGTGATTAGGTTGAAATTAATTGATGGGTTCGGTAATCTGATTAATATGGGTTCGAATTCGTGTTTGTCATAATATGTGCTTAAACGTTAATTATGAATCATAAGAGTTGATGCTTTAATAGTGTTAAAAGTCAGAAAATTGTGTGTGGGGCCATGTTTATGTGTTTGAATGATGTTATATAAAAAATTTATCGTCACATGTCATTTGAATTGAATAGACCATGTTGCTTGAAAATCAACATGTGGTTACATATGTGTGATTTGATGTTCATTCATTCAAACAGGATCAATTAACTTGGGAGAAAAATATAAAATGAGATTTGATGGGGTTGTATGTGCACATTACATGTGGAGTGTAGGGTATTTGTTGAAATCATGAGGGACTGTGTCATGTATTACTTCGATGATGAGTTAATTGTTAAAAAATATCGTGTGAGATCCATTTTGATAGGCTAGGAAAACTAGGCTTCTGGGTTTTTTTAACACTACGAGGGTCTTCTACGACCCGTGGAACTTTTCATAAGCTTTAGTTTCCCCTTTTGTAAAAATCTAGAAACTTGAAGTTTATGAAAATCTATCAAATGATACCTTCTATGATTCGTAGAATATTCTACAACTTGTTGATAGGCCTCGTAGATCCTTGCCTATAAAAAAAACACTAGAACACTTCTACGACTCAGTCTACAACTCGTAGATCCTCTTACGAGTCGTACCTAGTTTCACTGATGCAATTCTAGTAGCCAAAATTTATGTACTCTATTTCTATGAGGGCTTTCAACGGCTCACAGCTTTCACTATGTCCCGTAGAAGTGCCATCGTACATCCATTTTTAACCATATATGGAATGTTTCTTATTTTCATTCCTTGACTTATATGGCTAACCATGTTTGCTTAATGTATATGTTTTAGGCACTGCGGCTCCAAAACCCAGGAAGGATGGGATCAGAGCCATGCAGAGGAGATTGGGAGATGAGCCCTCGAGGGATCAGGATACCCCTGTACTCAGTGGTTCACTTGAGGAGCTCGGTGTCCATCTTAACCCGAATGATGAGAGACCACAGACACTGGCTGCTGCCAAACTTAGGCATACCCAAACCCAAGCTATCATTCTTTGCTCTCCCCAATATGAAGGGGGAGCCAACAATGATAACAATTCCATTCAGATGACTCCTTCCTAAGAGGAGTCCGAGTTAGAGTCTGGCGATGAGTAGGAGACAGAGTTCTCTGCCACATATTTGGTATCACCATCGTCTTTAGATGCTCTACCTAGATGTTGGTGCATGGAGGGCTTGTGTACAATCTACTTAGAGGACGTGCAGTCGAACGAGTGAGGTAGACCATCTCATTCTATTTTTGAGAATCACTAGATCATCACTTCAGGATTAGATGGTGTCTCAGGCCTGTAGCGCATTATTAGCAAATATGGGCTCCTGTGGCTGGCCAGATCATCAGGGAAGTACTCCCCAGCTATAGTTCGAGAGTTTTGTGTATCATACGCCGCCACGGTTCTCAAGACTCTTCCCAAGGGGAAGAAGCCTCTCGCTTATGTAGACTGACACATACTATAGTGAAAGGATGACAGATGGTCATCTCTGAGACTACTATCTACTATATGCTAATAACTCACAATCCCTAGAGTGATAGCAGAGTATGCCGGGATATTGGGGCAGACCAAGGATAAGGCCTTAATGAGAGATCAAGCCCACAGGGCTAGTTTGATGACATAGGTTGCTGATCAGATTGCAGAGAAGGGCCGAACCCTGCATGGATAGCTACATCAGTAGAGCCCATTACGAAGGCCTCACTCAGCTTCCCCGCCAAAATTTTTATAGGCTATGGTGAGATCAAGGATCTAGCCTACTCTTGCAGATATTACATTGAGGCTGAATCATGCTATTTTGGTTGCCAGCATATTGGCTGTCTATGAGATCAATTAGGCCAACATCATTGTAGAGCAGATATATAAGGCGGCCATGAAGAGGTCTACCTCGATCCCCTTTTCATGCTTGATTTATAGACTCTATATAAAGGTGAGGGTAGAGATTATACATCATGTGGACTCTATGATAGAGGTCTAGAGTACTTTGGTTGCCAGCCTGATTAAGGATACGAATTATCCAGTGGCCCTTCAGTGAGCACTGCACCAGCCAGCATGAGTACCATAGATGTTTGTGGAGATGCCACCGTCTGAGACTCGACCTACCACCACCAGCACTACTACTATTGATGAGAGGCCCCCACAGGTTGAGGCTGATGTGGTGATGGGGCCCACTACTACTACTTCTGCCCAAGAGGCCATTCTTACACCTATAACACCCGTTGACATGTCTATGTGCCAGCAGCATCTATTCAGGCCATGGTGCAGAGACTGGCCCACACTGAGTCCTAGTTGACTTAATTACTACAATAGATCAGGCCCTGGGTTCGTCAGGCCATTTCAGAGTCGAGGCTCGCATGTAGGCATTGAGTAGTCACTATCCAAGATAGACTCACATCCGTGGATGCTCGCATATGTGCTTTTGAGAGGGGGTCCTATGGAGCGCCAGCACAACATGACCAGTAGATATGACGGTCCCTCAGAAAGAGATCCAGCAACTCCTGGCCGATATGACAACAACTATGGCAGCACTGATAGTGTTCCTATTGCCTGGGTCTTCGGTGTCTGTGGTTGATCTATTTGCTCCTAAGGACCCATGATAGACTTCCCTTAGGAAGAGACCTCAAGTTGATGATAACGACCTAGTGAGACTGCAGGAGGGGATGATAGAG
This sequence comes from Solanum medicagineum, assembly GCA_026153255.1. Classification (NCBI taxonomy): domain Eukaryota; kingdom Viridiplantae; phylum Streptophyta; class Magnoliopsida; order Solanales; family Solanaceae; genus Solanum; species Solanum medicagineum. Next base: position 4,748 of record JAPFFP010043995.1, read on the forward strand.
GAGCAAGGTTTAGAGTTTGCAAGGATACGCTCGAGGCAGGATGAGGAGATGAGGTTGGGTCGTGAACTTTAGAGGTGTGAGGGGCACGAGTTCCTCTGAACAAGCTTTTACCACTGAGGAGGCCACCAGAGAGGTTGAGGGTGGATAGACTCAGCTAGACACCGGCACTTAGGCACCTAGGAATGTTCTTTTTTGACCATTGTGATTTATATTCTATTTTGTGCTTAGAGGAAAATGCAATTCTTTTTCAATGGGAGTATGGGTAGTCATAGGCCAAGGTGACGTCTGAGTAACCTTGGCCTATAACTATCCCAAATTTTGAATCCTAGATGTTTCTTGCCTGTGCTCTTTTTCCCCAAGAATATTTAATTTCTTTTGAACTGGTATGTTTAGGATGTGTCGGTAGTATTAATAGCATGTAATACTAATATCTAGGACATATGTTTGTTTTTGTGTATTTTATGAACTTTGATATCTAGTAAAATTTCACAAACATGCAGACGAGCCATAAAAGTTTCTACGAGCCGTAGACTTGGTATTGTACCCTAAAGATTAGAAAATGGGGAGTTGCTGAAAAGTCATTAGACGAAACCCTTCAAGGGTCATAGAACTTTATACGGCCCTTAGATGGGTGTCGTAGAAGTCATACCCATAATTGCTGAAGGAATCCACGAAGCCCGACTACGGGCCATGAAACTTTATACAACCCGTAAAAGTAACCTCAGAGCCTGCCGACCCAGTTTTCCTATTTCATTTTTGTTTTGTATTTTAAGTACTATAAATAGATGTTCAGGTTATTTTTCATGCAGAAAAATAGAGAATAGTACAGAACCTTAGAGAAACATTGTGAGAGACTTGTAAAACATTATTTTGTGTGCTTAGTTCAATCTTTTGATTCTTGGTGAAGAGTTTGGATATTTTAATCTTAATTCCATTATGTAAGTGCTTAATTATGTTTTTCAAAATCATGATAATGCATCTATGCTGATAATAAGTAGCTATATCCACAACTAGGGTTGTGGGAACCATGAAGTACTAAGAAGGTAAAATTGGATAATTCGTAATTCTTAGAAAGTGAAAATGCATGTATTGATTAATTCTCTTTGGTTTGAATGCTGTTTAACGGTAGTCAACGTTAAAACTCGCCTAGTTTTACTGACTGGATCAAGGTACTAATAAATAGGAAAAATGATTAATATGATGTATGGGTAGTGTATCGGATGTGCTTTTAAAGTGGTGTGGGTATCTGTGCTTGAGTTTGATATGATGTATGACAATAGATTGAGGCCTGTGTGTTACTGTACTGCTTTTGTGGATTGAGTCCGTCGATTGAGGACAAGCAATAATTTTAAGTTGAGGGTGCTGATCTGTGGTCAAAATACAACACTTTTAATGCTTAAAACTTGGAATTATGCTTGGTCTAAAATTGATGTTAGTAGATATGATGTGCTTTATGTTTGTTTTGTATGATTATAGGGCTGGCATGATTTTTGGGCTAAGTGCAGAGATTGCAAACTTTGAGATTTTATGAGACCCTTTAAGAATAATGGAAAATTCCATGGGCCATAAAATTGGTTTAGCACTAAAATCCTTTGAAGGGTGGTTTTTTGAAGTTGAGTCTACAAACACGCAAATGAGCCATAAAAGCTTCTACGAGTCATAGACTGTTGTTGCACCCTGAGGATTAGAAAGTGGAGAGTTGCTAAAAGGATATCAAACGATTTACGGGATGTAGACTTTATACGACCCATAGATGGGTCTCGTAGAAGTCATCCCCAGAATTGCTGAAGGAATCTACAAAGCCCCTATGGACCATAAAACTTTGTACGGCCCATAGAAGTGACTATAGAGCCTGTCGATGAAGTTTTCCTATTTGTTTTTAGTTTTTTTATTTTAAATACTATATATAGGATTTTTAAGTTATTTTTCATACAATACAGTAAAGAATAATATAGTTTGTGAAAGACCTGTGAAACATTATTTTCTTGGTGAAGAGCTTGGATTTATTGTTCTTAATTCCATTATGTAAGTGCTTAATTATGTTATTCAAAATCATAATTCCTGTATCTATACTAATATTGAGCAGCTAAATCTACAACTAGGGTTGTGGGAACCATGAAGAACTAACAAAGTAAAATTGGATAATTTGTAATTCTTGGAAAATGTGCATGCATGTTAATTAATTCTCTTTGATTTGAATGTTGTTTAACGGTGGCCAATTTTAGAAATCTCCTAGTATTATTGACTGGACCAAGGTAGTAATGAATAGTAAAAGATATCAATTAACAAGATTCAATTGATGTTTCTCATCTAATCAACTAAACTGGATCAACGGGAGGTTGTACTAGAATAATAGGTAAGGGTTAGTAATGTCACACTACGGGGATGGATCAAATCACGTAGTAAAATTTGCCTTTCACTTTGATTAAAGGGTTTAGTAAACTTAACTATTGTTCTGCATGCTACATACTGTAAAAGAATTCGATTATCTTGTAATACCAAGTTAGGGAATCATGGGAACACAATACCTTGGTTGCTCTTCACACTGATTTCACACTTGTCTTAGTCTAGGATTACTTTTCATAGCTTTTACAAACCCCCTCCCTTTGGGGAGATGATTAGGTTAATTAATTCAAATTGCTTTAAATTCCTCTATTTCTATCGTATTCCCCATGAGATCAACCCTAACCTTATTAGATTATATATCTTGACAATGACCGATTTAGCCTTCATAAAGGATGTAGCTTAGGCAACATCAAGAATCTGGCGCCGTATTATTCTACCATGCGTTGGATGAGAATAGCCAAGCATGTGATATTACCATATGTGGTGCGATCCTAGATCAACCATTTATAGGGGTTTCTGAGAAGCTACCAAAGGTAGTCAAGACAAACCACGCATGGGGGCCGAGAGATAGATCCTCTACCAAGAGCTCGTGTGCAATTAGTATTTGATCGGAGCAAGATAACATAAATTAGGAGATGATGCAAGAGCTGGCCTGAATTAGTATCTACGTAGAGTTACTGAGGAAGCAGAATCATGAACAAGTGAATACAATTGTTCATCAACCTCCGCTAGCACCCATGTATGAGGAGCCTTATTTTGAGGAGGAAACTTGCTTTAGTGCTGATTAGACGAGGGGTTTCCAAACCCACACCCAAGGGTCCAATTTGGACTATTGGCTCTAAGGTCAAGGAAACCATGATCAGAACTATAACAGGGATGACACCTTTTGAGACAACAATCGTGGAGGTTACTACGACAGAAATAGAGGCTAGGATAGAGATGCTGACTGGGGTAGCAGAGATGGTTATAGGAGTGGTCCCTATGTGCCACCATATAATCATAATACAAGTACTGGTAGTTCCGAAGTTTAGGAGATGTTTGATGGACTGTTAAAGAAAGCTGAAACACAAGATGATACCTTGAAGGGGATAAAGTTTGACATCTCTAACATTAACCAGAATATAAGTAAGCATGCCTTACCTACTAGTGATGTATATTAAAGTTGTATGAGTCTAGGCCCAAAAGTGGACAATATCACTAGCAGGCTAGGCTATTACACTTTGGACATCTAATCCTTGGGTAATAAGATGGCCAGATTAGACATTTCACACTTCAAGAAGATATTTACCATTGGTAGGGCTTATTCATCTTTATTTGATCAGTTCCATGCTAGACAATATGAGGATGAGTGTTTAACAACCCTCACAGATCGAGTTGTACAAGGTGGTGATGCCTAACTATTATGAGCTCAGATGGGGTACTTATATTTGATGGCTAATTCTGTGTCCCTAGAGTTAGGGGCCTAATATAGTTGATTTTGCATGAGGCCCATGACTCCAGATAATCTATCTACCTGGGATAGTCAAAATGTATCAAGATTTGATAAAGCACTAGAGGTAGATTGGTATAAAGAGAGATCTTGCTGATTATGTATCTCACTATCTTTGCTGTCAATAGGTAAAGGCTGAGCATAATAGACCTAATGAAGAGCTCCAGAGGTTTCCTGTTCTCGAGTGGGAATGCGAGCTCTTTACCATGGACTTTATGATTGAATAACCTCGAATGTCTAGCGGAACTGATAGTATTTAGGTCATCGTTTGATCGATTGACTAAGTCATCTGATTTACTACTTGTCTAATCCTCCTATAGTAGTGAGTGGTTTGCCCGAATATACATTCAGAAGGTATTCTATCTACATGGGCGTACCAGTATCCATTGTATCAAATCATGGTTCGCAGTTTACCTCTAGGCTTTGGAGAGCTTTTTAGAGACAATTGGCTACCCGAGTTGAACTTAGCACAACATTTAATCCATAAACATATGGTCAGTCAGAGCATACTATTCCAGTCCTTAAGGATGTGTTGTGGGCCTATGTATTAGAGTTTGGAAGTGAGTGGGATCAGTTCATTGCCCTTGGTGAGTTTGCATATAGTAATGGCTACTATTCCAGGATTTAGATGGCCCTAACAATCAAGTGTTTTATTACACTATCCATTAACTATGCTACCACCGTAGGTTTATGATTGGCTAATGGATCCGCATAACTCATATTGCATGGTTCCCTAAAATGGGTAAGTTTCTGTAAGGTCCATGTAAATTATTCACCAAATTGGGTAAGTTCTCGTAAGGTTCATATAAATAAATTATAAAAATAGGTAATATTTCGTAAGGTACAAGCTATGCTCTCTCCGAAATGGGTAGGTTCTCATAAGGTGAGATGTAGTTTACCTTGGCAAGTGGACTATTCTTTTCCAATGTGGAGGCAACATCGGGATATCATGTACATGCTATGTATTTTAATTAAGGCATTGATCATTCATGTCATGTTGAACTTATTGTCTTTGTATATGATTATGCATCTAATCTATTATGACTTATGACTTATGGCATTGAATTCTGCATACTTAGTGCATTCAAAGTACTAACACATACTTTTGCCTACATAATCTAACCATGTAGGGATCGGAGCTATTTCCCATCCACCTCCTCATAGTTAGTTAGACATATGAAGATGTTTGCTTATGTGAGTGCTTTACTTTAAGCGCAACATCAATTTATTTTTACCTATCTATGTTAAGACATTGATACTATTATTGGTTGCTTTTGAGGGTGAGCCCAAAGCATGACTTTTCCCCTATTTCACTATGACTAGAGGTATTGTTGGATAATATATATGTATAACTCATGAAACACTTATGTACCTATGGAGACTTTCCCTTAGTCCCTATACATGTGTGAGGATGCTTGGATTATGTCAGCAAGTGGTGAATTCTCTAAGTCCCTAATCCCCATAGTGCATAATGAATGGTGGGAATTCTTTATTTCTTGTCCCATAGAGTGCGTCCTAAGCCCTTAATCCTCTTAGTACTATTATTGACGATTGATCCACGTTTCTTAACAAAGGATGTCCGTATGGATGCTATATGGCTAGTTTGGAGTTCACTACAAGAAAACTGCTCAATAACAAAGGGAAAATTAGTCCCTAAAAGTGAGAATCTAGTCCCGAAAGAGAATTAGGGACCAACATATCTTGTCCTTATAGCCTCGGTCACTATTGACCTTTAGAGGTGAATTTAATCTATTGGTCTTTAATACATTTGTGCAACCGCTATATTTTTGGATCTTAAAACGCTTTTTAAAGATCAATTTTCTGGTTTCTAAATCGTATATTTTATAGACTAAAGTTTGGTCATTACCTAGTTTTCAACACCAGTAAAAAGATCGTCATTAAACACAGTCCAAAGCAGTTAAAAGTTGATAGTTAACATATTTTCAGAACAATATAAAATTTTTCATGACCTATGCTATATTCCTTGCTCTCTAGTACAAGTATTTGGATGAGCTATTTGGTGGTAAGCAAGTTATGGAAGTATGATCATTCTCAAGCATGTTTTATCCTAAGCATTGGTTATACATGTCATATTGAGCTTATATCCATTGATTATGATTAATCATCTTGTTTATTATGGCTTATAATAGTATATTCCAAGTACTAATGCATACTCTATGCCTACATGATATCACCATGTAGGGATCAGAGCTCCTCTTGATCCTCCTCCTCCACATGGCTAGCCGGAGCTTTTAAAATTAGCTTTTGGTGAGTCCTCATATCCATGGAAAATATCTATTTTCTTCATGCCTATGTTAAGACTTTATCTTATATTTTTGGATACCTGTCTACGAGGGTGAACTCAGGAGATGTCTTGGCCCCCGCTCGATCTACTAGTAGAGGTGTTGTTGGATGTAAATCTCATTTATTGAGCTTGACTCTTTTATGCTTATGTTATTATGAAAGACTCCCTTAGATCCGCCTTCTTATGTTCTATTATCACTTGTTCGCTATCTTATTTTTCTTTCACAACCAAGGATGTGTATGTGAAATGCTAAGAGGCTTATTTGGGGTTCCTTCAGGTTCTCCATTCGATGTGTCACGTCTTGGCCCTAGGCTTGGGTAAGGACAGGATTGGTATCAAAGCACTAGGTTGTTAATAGTCCTCAAAAATCCAACACGCCTCATCAAGTAGAGTCTTATTCATGGTTGTGAAGCGCGCCACAACTATGAATAGGAGCCTACGTGGAATTTGAGGAAATGATTCACTTCTTCATGATCTTTGTCATGCTCTAGTGTTAAAGATAAGGCTTCCTTACCTAATGAACACTCTTTTTCTCTTTTAGAGCATGCCACCACCAAGAGGAAGACCACGAAGGGCTTATACACCCGAGGGAGGTCCGACTCATCAAGGACCTCAAGAAGAAGGGCCTACCCAAGTTGAATTTCAGAATGCCATCACCATGTTGGCACATGTTATGACCAATCAATTGAATCAAGGGGCCCAAGCTCCTTATTCCCCTACTCCGGCATCAAGGGTGAGGGTCTTTGCAAGGATGAACCTTCGGAAGTTTCATGGTTCCAAAATAGAAGAGCACCCCCAAGAGTTTATCGATGAGGTGTATAAGTACTTGCTTTTCTAGGGGTGAGTTCAGAAGAGAAAGTGGAGCTTGTGGCATACCAACTCAAAGGTGTTGCACCAATTTGGTTTGCTCAATGGAAATTGGAGAGGGCAAACAATGATGCCATTCCTAGGGAGAAGTTCAAGGTCGCTTTCCTCAACTGGTTCTTCCCTATTGAGTTGAGAGAGGCAAAGATGATGGAGTTCATGAATCTCAAGCAAGGCTCTATGAGTGTGAGGGAGTATTTCCTCAAATTCAACAAAATCTCAACGTATGCTCTTCACTTGGTTGCCGATCCTAGGGCAAGAATGAACTCATTTGTGTCAGGGGGCTATTTGATTTAGTTAATGAAGAGTGTCGCACCACTATGATTGTGGGTGACATGGACTTATCCCAACTCATGACCTACACCGAACAATTTGAGGAGGAGAAGATTAGAAAGAGGAGAAGTGGGGAGTCCAAGAGGACTCGGTTTGATAGTGGTTTCCAAGGTGCTAAGGCCGGCCATTCCAACAAGGTCACAAATTTCAAGGCCAAGAGTCCTTTATTGCTCCAAACAAGAGGTTTGCAAATGATATGGTGCCCAACCCAAGATTTCAAGGTGGCAATGCTGGGGAAAGTTTTCCAAAATGCCCAAGATGTGGAAGAAATCATCATGATAAATGCTTGAGGGATTTGAATGCTTGTTATGGGTGTGGTAGAGTAGGCCACAAGCTTGTTGAGTGCCCTTATGCTCAAAACAAGGGCAAGGATGGTCGTCCTCAAGGACAAGATGTTCATATTGATCAAAGGGCTCAAAGTTGCCAACAAAGGGGTGCTCCACGTCACAATTGGTTTTATGCTCTTCAAGGGAGAAAGAAGTGGATGAGGTGCCCGATTTTGTTGCTAGTATGTTGAAAAGGTTTCTGGTTATGATGTGTATGCTTTATGAGATCTGAGTTCCATTCTTTTCCTTCATTACTCATTTTTCTGCTACTAAGCTTTATGTGTGCTCCAAATTGTTGTGTGAACCCTATGAGGTGTCTACCCCCGTTGGTGAGTCCATTGTTGCTAGAAAAGTCTATATG
>JAPFFP010043996.1:0-35326 GCA_026153255.1 Solanum medicagineum
CTTTTGAAATTTAGCGTCACTTGTCCCTTTCATATCATGTTTCCTTTGAATTGTACCAATATTGTAAGGTGTGGGGTATTACATAGTTTTTGCATCTGGTTTTAAGAAGATTCGCTCATTTCTTGTTCACCAAATGTTCCAAAGATAGAAAGGAAAAGCTTCCTTCCATTATAAGGTTCCAGAGATTGTAAAATCTAAGTTAGCAGTATGTTCTAGCTATTCACTAGTTCCTGAGTTTATGATTTGATTTATTTTGTAGTGTACTCCTAGTTTTGCCCATAATTCTCTGACCATAGTACATTCCAGTAAGATGTGTATTTCAGTTTCAGTGGAATTACATTTGGAGCAGAGAGGGTTGATATCTATCTCTAAAGAATGGAGGTAGCTTTTAGTTGAGAGTCATCCGTGTTGGCACAACCAAAGAAAGAATTTTATTTTGTCTGGACATTTGAGTTTCCAGATATAGGAGTAATTTTTCTTAATAATTCTTGAATTTGGGTTTGAGGTTAGGAGCTTATAACAGGATTTTATTGAAAAGATTCCATTTTGGCTAAGAGTACAAAAAGATTTATCCAGAATATTTGGATTGAAGAAGAAGAAAGTATTTGAGATTAAATCTTTTAAATCATTTGGGATATCAAAAGTTAAGGGGTTTAGGTTCCAAGAATTAAGGGATTGGTTAAGAATATCATGGACTGTTAAACTTTCCTCCAGAAGGGTCAGAGGACCCGCTATGTTTTCTCGAAGGCTTTGATTATTTACTAACCATTTATCATTCCAAAGATTAATAGTTTTGCCATTTCCTATAGTCCATCCTATATGATTTTTACAAAAATTCCGTTCTTTCAGGACCTATTTCCATGTTCGACTATGGGAAGAATTTGTGTTAGCGTAACAGTTTTAGCTTCTTAGTTTTATGTTTTGAGAGTGAAACAGATGCCCAGAGGCTATGAGGATTTGCATGCGCTTGCTATGCTAATTTTGATAGAAGGTAAAGATTTTTGTGTTGGGTTGATTGGAGGCCCAGCTCCCTTCTATTTTATTCTTGGTAATAGTTTTCCAATTTATTAAGTGAAGTTTTCTTTTGGAGGATGTACTGCCCTAAACAAAATTCCTTTGTATTTGGTCAATCTTATGTGTTATACAAGAGGGAAGGCTAATGTATTGCATAACGTGTATGGGGATGCTATTTAAAGTGGCCTTTGCCAAGGTGGTTCTTCCAGCTATGTTTAGGAGACTTATTTTCCATCCTACTAATTTTGAGTGCATTTTGTCAAGAATGAAAGGGAAATCTTTAGGTGAAGAATGCTTGTGAATAACATGTAACTTTTCACTACAACTGGATATGGTGTCCTTAAAAATAAATTAATACTCCATCAATTCCTTCACTCTACTTGTTATGTTGGACTTGGCATACTCATTTTAAAAAAAATGATTGTATAGCTTTTATTACACTGTTTTTATTAAATTGATATTTAGTAGTAATTAAGTATTGGAAACCATCAGGATTGGTGTGGTGGTTCAGCACCTCACCCCTTAAGCAAGAGGTTGGGGGATACCTTGGGAAACCAAAAAAAAAAGTATTGGAAACTAATTTGAGAAATAACTAATTAATTTTAAGGATAAAACATCAAAAGACAATTACCATTTCTTGATATATATTAAAAATAACAAATAAAAATATTTTAAAATAGTAGACAAGTAAAAATGAAAAGAGGGAATAACATGTTATGCAATTAGCAGAATACCGATTATAATCAAATGCCAAGGGTTTAAGTTTATTTTTATATGTTATTCCTATATACAAGAGTCTATATCAAGCGAGTCCAATACATATTATTTTTTGTTTCAATTTATATGGCACGGATAAAATTTGGAGAGTCATCTAGTTATTTAATTATATGATTTTTAAATATGTTAGTTGTAAATTATTGTGATTTATAATATTTTTTACACAATTTAAAATAATATGTGTCTCCATCTATCACAATTTATCAGACAAATAAGAATTTTAAGAGTCAGTAAATTTTTTTAATGCCTTTTAAATATTTCATATTGTTATTATAGTGACTTATAGTGCTTTTTCATTATTTTTAAATAATAAATATTACATCATTTGTTTCAATTTATGTAACGTTGATAGAATTTTTAGAGTCAGTTGACTTTTGTATATCTTTTAAATATTTTAAGTTATTAATCATTGTGATTTATATTATTTTTACTTAATTTTTAAATATAAAAAAATAAAATAAGGAAACTATAGAAATTACAAAAATACTTTCAACTAAAATACGATCTACGACAAGTCATAGAGGACACAACTATCGACGATTTAGCACATACTAAAGACAAGCTTGTCTGGGGTTTAACGAACAACGGGGTCTTCACCACAGCCTCTACTTACAGGCATATTGATGCAAACCCAACCACTCAGGGGGACAACCACTTTGATAGTACAAGGAGGATTTATTTCAAACACGTGTGATCAGCACAAATTCCTAACAAGCTGAAAATCTTCCTTTGGATCCTCCTCCACAAGAGGCTCAAGATCAATGATAGGCTGGCTAGCATTGGAATGGCTATTTTCCCGTCGTGCACTATTTGTCGCCACCCCAAGGAAGACATCACCCACCTCTTATTTCAATGCAATATTGCAATGTCATTCTGGGATAAAATGTACACTAAAATGCCCATTATGAATACCCAGGACAGAAATAATTGCAATAAAGATACATGGATGGAATACAAGCAAAATCTCAAAAATGTTAAGATGTATTCCAATCTTAAATAGAAAAATTTCTTTCCTTTTTACCCCTGACAAATTTGGTGTAATCGGAATTCAAATGTCTTTAGTGATACAATTGGCCAAGTCAGCCTAGAGGAAGTGATGGGTCAAGCTATGGGGTTTGCTGCATTATTGAATACCAAAAACGGCCTGCAAGCAAACAATGCTGAAACCATACATGTCAAGTGGGAAAAGCCAAGTACAGGCTTAATTGAAAACTGATGGGGCAATGCAAGGTATTAATGGCCCTGGAGGGATAGGGGGAACATTCGAAGACTGCAATGGCACTTGGCAGCTGGGCTTCCTGGGCTGACTAACACTGACAAATGACTTGGAGGCGGAATTAAAATCTATAAGGAGCGGCCTCTAACTGGTGATTCTACATAATTTCAACAAACTCCACATTGAAACTGACTCGACTGAAGCCTTGGGAAACATTGTTACAGGTAAATCTCTTTATGACAATGTGGTATTTGATTGCAGGTATCTATTGAGCAGGCTAGCAGATTGGGAACTTCATCATGTGTAATGTGCACCGAAAACAGAATCAGCTAGCTGATACTATGGCTAAGGAAGGGCTCAAGCACACGTCAAAAGGAGACATGAAAGTTTTTGTAGTTCCTTCATTATTCGCGCAAGGATAATTCAGGAACTAGTTTTGTTAGAAAAAAAACTATCTCTAAAATTTTCTATTCAGGCCGGGATGTGGCCCTAAACCAAACCCTTACTATTGTCTATTTTTATAGGGGCGAAGCACCAGACACAGAGCTGGGACCTCGTCCTCCTTGAACTGTAGAAATATGCTATATATAATATACTTATCTTGCTTAGCAAAAAAAATAAAAAAAAAAATAAAAAGCAAATACACTGATGAAGAGTTGATGCTTCTAGAGACTACTTTATAACATTTTCTCTGTCTCTTTTTATATAATATTTTTTTTAAGTTTGTCTCCAAAAGAATGTCTCCTTATTATAATTAGAAACAATTTAAATTTAAAAATTCGCTTTCACCTTTAATGTAATGATTCTTAATCACACAAATATTTAAGAATTATTTTAGACTGCAAGTTATAAATTTGTTTTTGAGATAAGTATACAAACACACCTAAACTATACCACTTTTTTGAGTTTCACACCTAAAGTATTGAAAGTTTGAGAAACACACCTAAACAATCACTTATTAGTTTGAGAAACACATTTCTATCTTTTATTCCACAAATCTCACCATAGTGTGTGCGCTACACTCTCTCTTTTATTTTTTTAAATTATCACATCACACTCTACATGGACAAAACAATCTACCTTGGCAAAAAATAAATAAATTATAACATTAGTTAAAATTAAATATCAAAATATTATTATTTCAAAAGTAATTATAAAATAAAATATAAATATTTTTCTTACCCTACCCCACCACTTCCTCTCACCGTAAACTTCCCCCCTCCCCCCGCCCCCAAACAAAAATTGTAAATTTTTTTTAAAAAAATTCTTTTTTCATCTCCCTCTTAAAATAATAATCTTGATATTATTTTAATTGTTTTCAGAAAAAATAATTCTACGCTACTCACTTAATCCTCTGCTTTTGTTTTTTATTATTTTTAGAAAATTATTTTTTATTTGTCGCAATATTTTTTAAATAAATTTTTTATTTCTGTTTTATTCGATAAACAAGTAGAAAAAAATATTTTTCTAAAAATATGTGTACATATCAGTAAAAAATATAAAAAGAAGAATAAATTAGGTATGGAGGATTGAATGCAAGTGAGATAGAATTTTATTTTATTTTTTTATAAAAAACCTATTCCTTTTAGATTGGAGTGGAGTAGGGGTTGAATGTTGAACTTTTAAAAAATATTTTATAAAAGAGATAAAAAAATAAAAAGGGCGGGGATTGTTGGGGGTGCGTGGGCGGTATACGGGTGTGGGGGTAATAGAATAGGTGAGAAAAATATTTTAAATTTTATTTTTTAAAAAATAAATATTTTTTCAGAAGAATATTTATACTTTAATCTTTTACTTTTAACTAATATCAATATTTTTATTTAATTTTTGTCAATGTAGCATGTCATGTTTCTCAAATTAATAAGTGATAGTTTAAATGTGTTTCTCAAACTTTCAATATTTTAATGTAAAATTTAAATATATTTTATATATTTATCTTTTTTTTTAAATATAGTATCAAATCCAAAAATATCATGTAAAATTGAATAGGAGAGTAATGGCAAAAAGTAGTACTAGAGTACCTTCTTTTTCGACTACTTTTTCTTTCTTGTTTTATATGTAGACAATTGTGGATGAACATGTTTCACCATTTTATTTATCTATTGGTTGCCTTTTCTTTTTCCCCAATAATTTTGGTCCCACGCAGCTTTTTTGAGTTTGGAGATTGAAGCATTATTGACACATCGGTTTGAGCGATGGTGTTTTTGAAAGAATTTTTAATATATTACTTTTACTTCTAAAATTTAATTAGTCTGTTTTTGAAAGAATTTTAAATATTTTTAAAATTTAATTAGTCTATGATTTTTTTAAAAAAAATTATGGGCCATATTTTAGTTATTTCCTCTAGTTTTAAATTCATATCATTAAGTTGTAGCTTTATTACTTCGAATGTTGTTACTATTTGTGCAAATTTTATAGCTACTTTGAGAAAAACACAATAATTGATGATAAAAAGTATTTTAATTACGGACATTTTAATATGCCTCTTCATATTAGATTTGCGAGAAAAAATAAAATAATTTACAAGCGCGCACGCGCACTCGCATGCACACACACGTATGTATCATCAAAATTTAAAATCATTTCAATTCAATACTACGTAAAATTTATCAATATTAATAAATGTATTTATATTACAATTAATGAAATGATTTAAATTTAATTAATATCACTTGAAGAAAGTAAAATTATAAATAAATATCGAGCTCATGTACAACAAAGAATTTTAGTAACTAGTATATGTATAAAGCTTTCTATTATGATCCAATTTTTTTATATATAACTTGAATAGTATGATATGATCGCAATCTTGAAGGATTCGAATAACATTAGCATAGAATAAGTGTTTCCCACTACTTATCAAGTTCACATTTTAGTATGTAAATTATTAAGGTAGAGGTGCGCCAAACCTACAATACTAGGATTCAAATGAATTTAATAATTTTTATTTAGATTTTATATTTGTAAAAAGTTCACAAAATATATATGTAAAATCGTGAACCCAAAAACAAAATCAATTACTCTTTCTATTCCATTTAGTGCGACACTTTTTCCTTTTTAGTACGTGTCAAAGAGATTGTCTTCTTTTTATAATTAGAAACAATTTAAATTATAAGTGTCACGCCATGAGAGGAGACCCAAGACGTGGCCGGCACCCAGAGACTATTGCTAGTCCCCAAGCGAACCACTTGGCCTCATCACATTCATCCACTCAACAATATTACTAATCAACGGAAGATAAATGAGAATAAATGGACACATCATAGTCTTAACAGTAATAATAAATAAGGGCTAGTGGAAAGAAACTAGCTCACAAGTTCCAACATCAACATTCGACTCTAGTCTATGAAGCCTCTATCACTATTACGTGGTGCCAATGACAGGTCCATGGCTACCTCAATCCAACTTGAAAAAATAAGCAGTTCTAAACTCTAAAGCATGATGAAAATAATGCAATGAACCCTTCGAAGTAAGGGAGGCTCACCAATCTGCTGAACACTCAAAGGTCCTCAACGATTCGCCTGCTGATGACCTTTATCCTACGTATCTACATCATAATACGATGCAGTCCAAAAGGGGACGTCAGTACTTGGAATGTACTGGTATGTAAAATAGCTGAGTGAAACCGAAATAGGTAGAATAGTAGTAAAAAGAATAACAACTCAATATAGAAATCAATCAACATGTCATATGTCTATCTAAAGCAAGAATTAAAGAGTAGATAGATGACCTATCAACCCATCAATCAAATCAGACTCATCTCAAAAGGACCCACCTCATCTCATCTTATCACATCACGTTCATCTCACCATATCACATCTCATCACATCATATCACATCTCATCTCATCACTTTTCGACTCAGAGTGCTCAAGGTAGGAACTTTCTGGGAGTTTCTCTTATTCGACAACAATCACTTATGAGCCAGTGATCGTACAACAATCACACTGATGTTGCCTCAACCATCCCATACTTGCCAGGTAGGGGACAAATCGAATCCATTAGGGACCCCAACAATCCGTTAAGTCCTCTATTGTTTCAGGGACTCTATCTAAAGGGAACCATAATGAGATGCAATGGTTCTAATCCTCACCTATGTTTAGCTACGTAGTTTGACGAGTGCGAGTTGGACTAACTCTTACTCTTTCGGTGCTCGATACTCCTCCCATGACTCGATGCTCATAAAACAATCCATCCAGTTAATACATCTTAATTGACTCATCTCAACTCAACCTTATAAAGGCTCTCATCATTCAATCAGTCTTAGAGAGACTTTAATCATCTCATCATTCAACATCTCAGTCAACAATTCAAGGATTTGAACAATCATTAGGGATCGAGCGAATAGACAAATCATTAGACTTCATTTAGGGAGACTGAAGGACTATCAAGTTCTATTAACTCATCATCATTCTCACATCTCACTATCAATCACAATTCCAAATCACATTCCTAATCGAGGCTCTAGACGCAATCCTACCTTCTTTCATGCAATCTTTAAGAATCATAGATAGGGTTATGCAATACTTCAAGTAAAACATTCAATTCAAGTAAACAAGTTTACGATGATCATCAACATATGAAAATACATGTAAATAATCTAGTTTTCAAGCAAATATTCAAGAAATCATGCATATTGACTCAAGAACCTTCAATCAACCATCTAAGACCACCATGAGGCACATGAGAGGACACTCTCATATTTTTCGTTTAGCTTTACATACCTGGGATTAAAGCTCTTCAATTCAACTGTCAAGAATTTCCCAATCTTGTGTTCTTCTTTCTTCTCTCTCAAGCCCTATCTTTCAAGTATAATGAAGAAGGACTTAGAATGTGGGTTTTGACCCTATTTGATCATCAAAATGACCTAGATGGGTCGTGGTTCATGTTTAAAAGAGATGGAAAAAATCCCAGAATGCCCCTCCAAAGAAATAAATTTTAAAACTTGATGTAGCACGTCAGAATGACAGGTCCACGACGCGGACCTGTCGCGCATCAGTGATTTTCGAAAATTAATCCCGTCGAAATTTTGAGAAAAAGTATAAGAGTGGGTGCGCATGAGGTCCGCGTCGCGGAGCCATCGTGTACCCTCACTGTTTTGGGTCCGCGATAAGTCCGCGTCGTGGGCCTATCGCGTACCTTCACACTGTTTTGGTTAATTTTTTTGAAAATAATTTTTTGACTCGGTTGCTTTTAAATTGGGTCTAGACCATTTTTCGATTTAATTTTTTGCACTGATCACAAATTCGATCTCGAATTTCCCCGTCCGAGCTTGAGAAAATGCGTTACGCACATGTCACCATTCTAGGAATATTTTGATAATTTTATCGGGTGTTACATCATCTCCCCCATGAGATCATTCGTCCTCGAATGAGGAGTAAGGGTGGATATCAAGGAACGAATACACTTGAAACTCTCCTCAACATTCAATCTATCAATCTATCTTTCAACTCCTCATTTTTATCAACAATCTCTATCCGGACTTACGAATAGACAATCAACACAAAAAGACAATCAATTTGGTCAAGGGTAAGGAATTTACCTTCAACATTTTCATTCATTGGCTCGAATAGATGTGGATATTTTGCTTTTATCTCTTCCTCAACTTCCCATGTGGCCTCTTCAACGAATTGATTCCTCCACAGGACTTTGATTGAGGCTATCTCTTTGGTTCTCAATCTGTGAATCTGACGATCAAGGATTTGGACTGGAACTTCTTCATAGGTTAAACTATCCTTCACATCTATGCTCTCCACAGGGATTACCAAGTTAGGATCTCCCAAGCATTTCTTCAACATCGACACATGAAACACCGGATGAATATTATCTAACTCAGAGGGAAACTCTAATTCGTAGGCAACCTTCCCAATCCTTTTTACAATCTGATAGGGTCCAATGTAACGTGGACTCAATTTACACTTCTTCCCAAATCTCATGACACCTTTCATCGGTGACACTTTCAAATATATCCAGTCATCCGCTTCGAACTCTAAATCTCTCCTCCTCACATTGGTGTAGGATTTCTGGCGACTTTGCACAGTGTTCAATCGCTCTCGAATGATCTTAACCTTCTCCATTACTTGATGGGCAAGATCAGGCCCAATAAACTCCGTTTCTCCAACCTCGAACCATCCAATTAGTGATCGACATCTCCTCCCATATAAAGCTTCATAGGGAGCCATCTGAATACTTGCATGATAACTATTATTACATGCAAACTCAATCAACGACAGGTGCTCATCCCAATTTCCCTTGAAATCAAGGACGCAGGCTCTTAATATATCTTCTAACATTTGAATTGTACGCTCTGCCTGACCATCGATTGTGTCCAATCCATTCTGAAATGATCTCCAAAATTGGGAGGTGAATTGGGCTTCTCTGTCCAAGATGATGGACAAGGAGACCCCATGCAACCTCATAATCTCTTGGATATACATCTTGGCGTACTCCTCCGCAGTGTTGGTTGTCTTAACTGCTAAGAAGTGAGCCGATTTAGTCATCCAATCCACAATCACCCATATCGAATCATGCTGTTTTCAAGACCTCGGTAGATCAGTAATGAAATCTATATTGATCATCTCCCACTTCCATTTCGGAATCTCAAAGTTTTGGGCTAAACCACATGGCCTTGGTGCTCAACTTTCACTTGTTGACAGTGCGAGCACTTAGAAACAAATTCGGCAATATCCCACTTCATTCCACTTCACCAGTAGACCTCTCTCAAGTCATGGTACATTTTGGTAGAGCCAGGATAAATAGAATACCTAGTGCTGTGAGCTTCAACCATAATTCTATCTCGTATACTGTCAATATCTCAGACGCACAATCTACTTTGGTACCTTAACACCCCATCTTCCCCTTTGGAGAAGACCATCACTTTCTGTTTGTGGACGGCCTCCTTCAATTGGAGTAGGACAGGATCTCGATCTTTCTTCTCCTTCACCTCTGCCACCAAAGATGAAGCAGTCCCATTCTGGATATTAACTCCTCTCTCATCATTCTTCTCAACTTGGACTCCCAATCGAGCTAACCGATGCACTTCTTTAGCTAGCTCCTTCTTCCCCTCCTCAATATGGGTCATGCTACCCATTGACAACCTGCCAAGGGCATCATCAACAATGTTAGCTTTACCTGGATGATAGAGAATGCTCATGTCATAATCCTTGAGCAACTCTAGCCATCTTCTCTATCGCAGGTTGAGCTCTTTCTGACTGAAGAGATACTGTAAGCTCTTGTAGTCGTTGAACACATCCACATGCACTTTATACAAATAGTGACACCAGATTTTGAGTGCGAACACCACCACGGCCAACTCAAGATCATGGGTTGGATAATTCCTCTCATGAATCATATGTTGTTTGAAAGCATAGGCTATCACCTTCCCTCTCTGCATCAACACACAACCCAATTCAACTCTTGAAGCATTGCAATAGATAACAAAATCCTCTGCTCCATCGAGCAAGGTTAGGACTGGTGCAGTAGTCAGTCTAGTCTTTAACTCTTGAAAGCTTTTCTCACACTCATCAGACCACTGAAACTTGACCTTTTTCTGAGTCAACTTTTTCAATGGTGCGGACAGGGAAGAAAATCCCTCAACAATCGACGGTAGTAGCCCGCCAACCCCAAGAAACTCCTTATGTCAGTTGGAGAGGTTAGTCTTGGTCAGTTTTTAACCGCTTCAATCTTTTGAACATCTACTCGAATACCATCATCAGAGATAATATGGCCTAGGAAAGCCACAAATTCAAGCTAGAATTTACATTTCAAAAACTTCGCATACAACTCATGGTCCTTAAGGGTTTGAAGGACGATTCTGAGGTGATTTTCATGCTCCTCTTCATCCCTTGAATACACCAAAATATCGTCAATGAACACAATTACAAACATATCCAGATATTGTCGGAACACCCTATTCATCAAATCCATAAAGGCTGCAGGTGCATTCGTCAACCCAAAAGACATGACCAAGAACTCATAATGGCTATATCTAGTCCTAAAGGTTGTCTTCGGAATATCACACTCCCTTACTATCAACTGATGGAAACCAGATCTGAGGTCTATCTTTTAGAAACAAGAGCCACCCTGAAGTTGTTCAAACAAGTCATCTATTCGTGAGGATACTTGTTCTTTATGGTAACCTTGTTCAGATGCCTATAGTTAATACACATTCTGAGAGACCCATCTTTCTTTCGCACGAATAGGATAGGAGCACCCCACAGAGAAACACTCGGCCTTATAAAGCCCTTCTCTAACAAATCTTTCAATTGTTCCTTCAATTCCTTCAGTTCGGCGGGGGCCATCCTATAAAGTGGAATTGAGATAGGCTGGGTATCAGGAAGAACTTCAATTCCAAAATAAATATCCCTATCAGGAGGGACTCTGGGCAGATCCTCAAGAAAAACTTCTAGGAACTCATTCATGATCGAAACTAACTCAAGAGTTGGAGACTCAACATCGTCAGATTTAACTCTCACGAGGTGGTAAATACACCCCTTAGCAATCATCTTTCTGGTTCTAAGGTATGATATAAATTTTCCTTTAGGTGCTATGGAATCACCCTTCCACTCTAGAACCGATTCATTTGAAAATTAGAACCTAACGGTTCAGGCTCTACAATCAATGAAGGCATAACAAGTGTAGATCCAATCAATGCCGATGATCAAATCAAAATCGGTCATATCTAACTCAATCAGATCAATGATAGTATCCCTATGATGGATGGACACTACGCAATCTCTGTAGACTCTTTCAGCTCGATTAGACTCACCCAAGGAAGTAGAAACATCAAATGTATCAAGAAGACTCTCAGGGGTTCTATCAAATATACTGACCACATAAGGAGTTACAAAAGATAATGTGGCACCAGGATCCATCAATACATAAGATTCAATAGAAAAGACTCGAATCAGAATCATACTCTTCACAACATCTGGGGAGTTCTCCTGATCATGTCTACTACCCATGGCATACAAATGGTTTGTAGGTCTGCTTGCGTCGTTGATAGCTGGCGGGGCCGGTGCAGAAGATTGACCCCGGTCAACCCACTTTGGACAATCTCTCTGGTTGTGACCTACTTGGGGCCGCACTTGAAAGATACATCACTCCCCTCACAACATCTGCCTAAGTGCAGCTTACCACATGTACCACATGGTGGTTTACCTCGTGAACCTTGAGCCACACTAGCTTGTGGCTGGGACCCACAGGCTGCAATATTCTGAGACTTCTGATCATTTCAGACTCGAGGTGCAGGTGCACTAGTAGATGATAGTTCTGGAAATCAATTTCCATTGCCTTTCCTCCCAACCTCATGGCTGGATGTCTTAGCCTTCTTGCTTCTGAACTCTTCCCTATCATGTTGCCTCTTCTCATCAGCTTGTTGCACGAAAGTCATCAATCTCCCAATATACATATTACTCACAAGCATAACTCCCCTCCCATCTCTCTTCGGCTCTCTATTCAACCCATCAACATACATACCCATCCTTCCTCTCATGTCAACAACCATATTAGGAGCATACCAGGATAATTGCCTGAACTTCAGCCCATACTCCTATACAGTCATAGAGCTCTTTTATATGTTCAAAAACTCCCTAACCTTCACCTCTCTCTTCTCCCTTGGAAAGAAACGCCCCAAGAAAGCTTCCTCGAACAAAGCCCAAGTTATCACGGGGGCATTCTCCCCTCTACCCTTCCTCCACTGGTTATACCATAGTATAGCCATCCCCTTTAGTTGAGAAGCAGCCAACTCCACTCTCTCAGCATCAGCCATATGCATCACTTGGAACACTTTCTGAGGCTTCTCCATGTAGTTCTCAAGATCCACAGTGGATGCGGACCCTGTGAACTCAAGCGGATTAATCCTCAAGAATTCCTGGACTCTAGAAGTGTCATGGGCATCCTGTCGAGTTGCTCCTGGTCTCGCAACAGGTACTGTGACTACCTGGGCTAGAGTTCAGATAGCCTGGCAGAGCTCAGCATTAGAGACCTCATCTTGCGGGGGCTGCACAGTAGGGACAACTTGTTCCACGGGCACCTCATGTCTTTGAGGCTCAGGTGGATTGACATTCTGTCTGGCGGGACGTCCTCTATCTCTGACGACTCTTTTGGGAGGCATGATCACAATTCTACAACGTGCAAAGCACGAATTAGAATAGAACTTTCACATAGTATAACTCTATAGTACGATTTAGAACACGAATGAAGGGGAAACGATTCCTAATGTCCTATGGCCTCATGTTTATCGGATGTGGTCGACAACACACCTATAAACAGGACTGTACTAGACACAACTTCATAGAATCCCTAGGACACTTGAACTTGTGCTTTGATACCAAGTTCGTCACGCCCCGGGAGGGGACCTAAGACGTGGATGGCACCCAGAGACTATTGCTAGTCTCCAAGCGAACCACTTGGCCTCATCACATTCATCCACTCAACAATATTACTAATCAATGAAAGATAAATGAGAATAAATGGTCACATCATAGTATTAACAGTAATAATAAATAAGGGCTAGTGGAAAGAAACTAGCTCACAAGTTCCAACATCAACGTCTGATTTTAGTCTATGAAGCCTTTATCACTATTATGTGGTGCCAATTACAGGTCCATGGCTACCTCAATCCAACATAAAAAAATAAGCAGTTCTAAACTTCATTATACTTAAATCGGGTCGAGACCATTTTCCGAATTGATTTTTCGCACTGATCGCAAATTCGATCCTGAATTTCCAACCGAACTTGGGAAGATGCATTACGCGCATGTCTATATTCTAGAGGTATTTTGGTAATTTTACTGGGTGTCACAATAAGTTTATAACTCATTAACTTTAAATTATACATATTTTCGCTTCTAAGCATACTGTTTGATTTTTAAAGCAATGAATAGATGCGAATTCTTTTTAAGTTGAGGGTGCATAAGACTCTTTCTACCCTTAAAAGATATTAATAAGATTGCATACGAGTTATTCTCCTTAAATTTTATTTGTGAAATTCCATTGTTATGTTGTCATACATGGATATAGGATTGTCAATATTTTGTTCTTATATTCTTGTAAAAAAAGACTATATGCGTTATTGATATCTGCATAGACATTGGAATTTTATAGGATTCTACAAAATTAGTCCTATTTCAGTTAACATTTCTTGGAGACTATTCTAACCCAAACCCTAGTTTATACTTATATAAAGAATATTATGTTCTCTGAAAGAGGTATCTCAGAAATCCTATAAATTTTTGGGATATTCATAAAGAGATCAAAATATACTAGTCTCTTCTTGATAATCAGATGCTTCAAGAAGATCCACACAAATCAAAAATCTTTTCATGGAGATCTAGTCTAAATTATCCTAGTTCGAGAAATAAACAACTAACAGTCCTCGAATCATTGAGAAACTTTAGGAGAGAAGAATCAAGAGAGGAACAGATTTCTTCCCACATTGTTTATAATAAAATTATGTTCTTCATATTTTATTGATAATTGTAATTTATTTTTCATCACTTTAAAATTTGTTGCAAAACAAACCGACATGTCTAGTGGGATAATCTTTACTTCCCATCTCAACTTTTTAAGCATCAAAGAATATTGAAATGTCTTTCGAGAAGATCAACTCCCAATTAACTTCCTCCAAGACTACAAACTCTAAGTTCTCTGTTGAAGTAGAAGGAATCGTCGGTGTTACTTTTGGATGTGTTGAAATTGTTACAAGGAGCAAAGACACTATGCTGGGACAATAAACATTGCGAGTGTTGTACACACTAGCTCCTAATTTTGAAGCTTCAACCCCAAAAAGAGCAAGGTCCTTTACATATGCTTCAAAAGGAGAAAGTATTGTTGCTGAGCAGATCAAGAAGACTTTATCTCTACTTGAGGTCTTTGGTTCCAAGAACTCTACTGCAAAGAATTACGATGACTCAACTAAAGAGTCTTCTCCATGTGCATCGCATAATTGAACCCTCTGAAGATCAACTTTCCAGATTCTAATGTCTCTGAACTTTTAGATAAATTTGTAGAGCTAAAACTCATTGAGCTGCTAGAGATGAAGCAGCCCGATGAAGCTGGATTGACTAATAACTTAAACTACTGCAAATATCATATACTTTTGGGTCATCCTCTCAAAAAGTGTTTGGTCTTTAAGGACAAAGTAATACAATTGGCTAGGGAAGAGAAGATTGTCCCTAGTGATGAGAAATCAAGTTCTAACCAAATCTCTATCACTTTGGGCTCGCTTGACACAATCCAAATATATACCTCTGAAAAAGAGAAGTAATTAGAGCCAAGCAAAACCCAAACTAATAAAGATAATGATGAAGGTTGGATTCTCGTGGCTAGATAGAGACGTAACAAGACAAGTTCACAAAAAAAATCATCTAATAAGCTGAGCAGAGGGAGGATAGTGAGGAGACCAAATAAGCAAAAGTTAGTCAAGCATTTAAGAAAGCAACGTTCGAAGTGCATCACCACCAGAAATTACAATCTCCTATGACTTTTGGGTAGTTCTTACCAAATTGCTTTCCTACAAAGACTATCCAAGATGACAACAAGACATCATGTTTTAATATTAACAAAGGAGAAATAATAGATAAAACTTCATGAAGGATGTCTCCCATGGACAATGTATAAGCAATGTGTCACTATCCGAACCTGGGCCTAGTCGTGACATGGAAAATGTGACACATGAAGGCGTTCTATCTACACGTTGTGTTCATATCATAGGCATACATAACGTAAAGTAAGAAAATCATAAGAGTAGCAAGCGAAACATAACCTCATATGTTTCAAAGCTTCCTTTAGGAAAAAATTACATCATCATAAGGTCCAATGTATGCCTTATGATCCTGGTAGTGACTAGAACATAGCTTAATAACTAACCCTCAAGATATGTATCAAAGAAAAAGCCATAAAGTCTCATCAAAAAAGAACATACCATATGAAAGGGGCTTGTTCCCGAAGCATGGGAACTCATAAACAAGTCTTCAAGCTCAACTCTGCATCTAGCCATGAAATGAAAGTGTAGTCTTGTTGTCCATCCCTACATGGTTAGATCATATATGTGAAGAAGTATGCGTTAGTATATGAAATGTACTAAGTATGTAGATACGCCATGGAATAAGGGACATGCAACATAGTATAAATATGCATAATCATAATGAATAGAATAAGGACACAATATGAATGATCAATGTGTGTTTAAAACCATGAGAAGAAACAATGTCAAAAAGATTTTAATCCTTGAATACATATGTGGAATAAGGCTATAACCGATAATAGGACCATGTAAACTATTACATAGAATCGCGATATTCCATCTACACTGAGCAAAAAAGGAGTCTACTTTGCCAAGGTAGACTCAGTCCCACCCTCTAGGCTTATCCCTAGCATAGCGAAGGTCACATGAAAATAAAAGATCCCATCCTTTGGGATTAACCTTAGTATGATGAGTATTCCATGAATATAATGCTAAATAGATCCATTAGCTAGCCTTACAGGCACATAATCATAAACCGACGGTGGCACGTATTTATGATACTTAATGATTTATATAAGAATCCTTATGGGTAGTCCCCCTCACACAAACTTATTCGGTGCTAAGACATTTTCACAGAATACATGTTCAAGCACATAATAGCTTTCAACATAATTCGTACTTTATCAAAATCCTACTTGCATAGCTTTGAAAATAGTAATCATAACCTCATGAAAACAACTCATGCAATAAGAATAGTTCATCTACATGGATTTCACATAATGTGGATATACTCTCATCTTGTCATCATCATTGCATAAATATTAGGCTCTTAAACACTCTAATCATCATATTATTATCTTCATAAACTCATCAGCATAGTCATAGCATCATCGTCATAATTAAACATGCTTTTCACACTTAGATAGTCCATAAAAATCATAGCTTCTTCATAAGAAACAATGGCCATATGTGGTTTCATAAGTAACAAAATCATGCAATTAGATAAAATTCATAGAGGAATCGCGAAATTCAAATCAATTTGGATCATTAGTAAAGGAAACCACATCAATTCAATAAGCCCAAATCATCATATTCTTGAAATAATATACTTTACACCGGAAATTCATAAAAATCATATAATTCATTCTTCATAATTCATGCATAGCTAGGTACAATAATCGGATAATAATTATAATCCATTCATTTGGATTCAAGTCATAAAAATCCATAAGCAATCATGAAACCTTGAGAAAAAAAGGTTTTAAATTGGCTTCATGGATAAAACTATTCGATTAATGGATCCCTACATACCTCAAGCGAGAATACTTAAACTTAAAGATGAAATTCTGAAAATCCTTAAGTCAAACCTTCAAACCCTAGCTTTAATGGAGGGAATCCATAGAGAGAGATTTTTTGGAACTTTGGGAGAGATTTTTTAGAGTGAATAAGTTTGAACAAATTAGAAATAGGATTTGTAGAAGTTTTTGTCAGTTAAGTTAGTTTGAAGAGCCAAAACAACGTAGTTTATGAGTTAAATGGACTGAAAATGGCCAAAACAGCCCTTCATTAAAATTGCCAGAGCCATTCACGAGACCCCATCCACGGGCCATAATAACAGCAACAAGTCAAGGGTTATTGTCGTGGAACTTATATCACAAAATCTGAGCTACTGGAATTGCATTTCAAAAGAACGATAACCCATCCACAGTTCATAGTCCCTTTCATGGCCCATGAAACCCCACATATAGTATCTTTTAATCTTAGAAAAATTTCGTTCCTAAGGGATTGCATTTACAATCCCGTCGATGGGCCATGATTTTATTTACGATCCGTCCTGTTAATCGTGGAATGAATTCTAGTGTAAAACCCTACAGGTTGTATGGTACATATATTAAACTACAGACCATCTTGTTTATACATGGTATGGAAGGTGCAAATTCTAGTAGCTCTACTTTTGTGATATGACTTCTACGAAGTCAAGCCATGAGCCATAGTTAGAAAGATGGCCGGTAGACGTGGTCTCGTGAACGGCTCGTAAACTTTTAATGAAGGGATTTTTGGATATTTCCAATTCGTTTAACTCCCAAATTATGTCTTTTTGACTCTCCTATCTAACTTAACTAACCTAACTCCTGTAGATCCTATTCCTAATTCATTCTATCTCATTTACTCTGAAAATTCTCTCAAGGGCTCTCAAATATTTCTCTCTCTAGATAAGGACTCCATTAAAGTTAGGGTGCCAAGCTATGCTAAGGATTTTAAGGTTTTTCCTGCTCCAAATTTCTAAGGTTCTCACTTGAGGTATGCAGGGTTTTATTGACGGACTAGATTCATCCATGAAGCCCAATCCAAAATCACCTTTTTTTCTCAAAGTTTCATAATGAATTCTTATGGATTTTATGGTTTGATTCCCAATAGTTGGATTATGATGTCCATATATGATTATACTTATTTATACATGAATTATGAAGATTTACACGATTTATATGGTTTTCATAGTGAAAGTATATGATTACAATTATATGATAATTAGAGTTTGTTGAATTCATGTGGTTCCTTTACTAATGATTCAAATTGATTTCAATTGCATAATTTCTCTATGAGTTTCATTAAATTTTCGTGGTTTTAAGTCAATTCCCATGACCCATACATGGCCCAAGTTCTCTATGATAAAACTATGACTTTCTTGAATATGATTTTGAGCATGGAAGGCATGTTTTAAATAATAATTACAATGGTGATGTTATGATGATAATGATGATATTATAATAAGGGTGATTAAGGCCCTAATGTTTATGATGATGACAAGATGGCGAGTATATTCACACTATGTGAAAGCTATGTATATGGATTGTTCTTATAATATAAAATATTTTCACGAAGTTATGATGACAATTTAACTAGCCATGAAAGTATGATTTTTATAAAGTAGGAACTATGTCGAAAGCTATGTATATGCATAATTTATGTACTCAGTGGGATATGACTTAGCACCGAGGGGTACTGGTAGATTCCATTATCCCATAACTACATGCAACCGTAGGAATGGTGTTCATATTTATATGCCTTAAAAGTGTGCTAATTGATCCATATAGCTTTTAATGTGACATTCACCATGCTAAAGGATAGAATCAAATGATGGGTTCTGATCAAGCTAGGATAGAGCCTATTGGGCGAGGATCGAGTCTACCTTGGCAAAATAGGGTCTTCTTTCTCTTGGTGTAGAGGGAACATTGAGATTCCATGTAATAATTCACATGGTATTATTGTCAATTATTGTCTTATTCCCACATATGTATGTTAGAATTATGAAGGATTTTGATAATGCTTCCATTCATGGTTTTTAAACTTGCATTGCTCATGCATATTGTATCCTTACTCTATTGATTAAGATTATGTATATTGATATGATGTTGCGATGTCCCTTGATGCATGACATACCTACACACTTAGTATATTCCATGTATGATCACATACTTCTTTGCCTATACGATTTAACCATGTAGGAATGGATGACAAGACAAGTCTTCCATTTTGTGGCTAGTTCAGAGTAGAGCTTTTGAAGACTTGTTGGTGAGTTCCCATACTTTAGGAAGAAGCCCCTTCCTATGATGATGTTTTCCTTATATTTAGACTTTATGATTTCTCTTTTGATGTATATCTTGAGGGTGAGCTAGTAGGCAATGTTTTAGTCCCCACCAAGATCTTATAATGTAGAGACATATTTTGGACATTATGATTAATGCAATTTCTCCTAAGGGAAACTATGATTTCTATATTGATATATTTTTCTTACTTATTCTCTTATGTTATGCTTACTTTACCTTATGTACGCTTATGATATGAACACGATGCTTGGATGGGATGCCTTTGCGTGTTGCATTTACTGTGTGACGGCTAGGCCCTAGGCTCGGGTCGTGACATCCAATAACTTCAAAAATTTTCCAACTTCCTAGACTTAGGTCCACGAGACCTTCCTATGGCCTGTGGTCCAATCCATGAGTCGTAGATTGTCTCTTGACATCTGCCAGTCTCAAAATTCTTCAACTTTTCATTTTCCAAGCCTTTCAACTTGCAGGGTGTTAAAATATCTCCCCCTTGGGATCATTCGTCATCAAATAAGACAAAAGCAAGTGAGTAGAGTAGAAACATATTCATCAACCCATCACGAATGCAAAATGTGACATAAACATCATTTCTATAAAATCATTAAAATTATACATTCAAGTATCATTCAACAAAAATCTCATGATCTTGCATGCATACAATATGATAAGGGGATACATATACGTGATAATTTGGAAGAATGGATCATATTCAGTACCTTGGACTTGAATAGAATGAAAGAGGTAAGGATATTATCTATCATACCCGCCTTGGATTCCCAAATAGCCCTCCCAACTTGTTGGTTTCTCCACAATACTTTCACGGATGTAATTTCCTTATTCCTTAATCTCTTTACTTGACTTTCTAAAAACTCAACCGATACTTCTTCATAGGTCAAATCCTCCTCAATAGACACATCATCTAATGGATTAACAGAATTAGGATAAACCATGCATTTTTTTAACATCAACACATGAAACACCAGATAAACCATAACTAAACTCCATAGGTAAATCTAGCTCATAAGCTACCTCTCCAATTCTTTTCAATATCTCATAAGGTTCCAAATATCTAGGACTCAAAATTTGCACTTTTTACTAAATTCCATTACCCCTTTTATTGATGAAACCATCAAATACACCCAATCACCTTCCTCAAATTCATGATCTCTTCTTCTAACATCGTCGTATGACTTTTGACGACTTTGGGAAGCCTTCAATCTTTTCCCTATGACTTTCACTTTCTCCATAGCATTAAGTACCAAATTCGTTCCAATCAAGGATATCTCTCCAAGCTCAAACCATCCTGTCCGGGACCTACACCGCCTACCATACAATGCTTCAAATAGTGCCATATCAATACTTGAGTAGAAACTATTGTTGTAAGCAAATTCAATAAAAGGTAAGTGATCATCCCAACTTACTTTGAAATCAACCACACAATTTCTCAACATATCTTCCAACATTTAGATTGTAATTTCAGCTAGCCCATCCATTTAAGGATGAAATGCGATACTTAGTTTCACCTTTGTGCCAAGACCTTTTTGGAAAGATTTCCAAAAATGCAAAGTAAATTGAGCACCACGATCCGATATTGTCGACAAAGGTACCACGTGCAACCTTACAAATTCTTGAATGTAGATCTTAGCATAATATTTGGCACTATAAGAAGTCTTTACCGACAAAAAGTGAGTTATTTTTGTCATTCTATCAGCAACTATCCATATGGACTCTAATTGTTTCCTAGTCTTTAGCTAACTTGTAATGAAGTCTATATTCACTTCCTCCGATTTCCAAGTAGGCATCTCAATATCTTGGGCCACCCCACCCCACCTTTAGTGTTCCACCTTCACTTGTTAACAATTTGCACACCCCATCACATATTTTGCTATACCTTTCTTCATACCATCATACCACTGCACTTTCACAAATCTCTATATATTGTGGTGGATCCCAAATGAATAGAATACTCAGAATTATGAGCCTCATAAAGTAACTTTTCCATTAGGCCATCTACATTAAGGGCACACCACTACACTTGCTAATAAAGCACTCTATATCCCCCTTTTGAGAAACCTCAACCTTCTTATCGACCACTAACTTCTTTAATTCCACCAATTAGGATCCATGTTTTGTTATGCTTTGACTTCTTCTATCTAAGACGATTCTACCCCATTTTGCACAAATACACCATCATTATTCTAGCCACTCAACCTTACCCCCAAATGAGCCAAACGATGCACTTCTTTTACCAACTCTTTATTTCCACTCTCAACGTGTGTAGTGCAGCCCATAGATGCCTACTCAATGCATTGGCTAGAAAATTAGCCTTGCTAGTGTGATACATTACACTCAAGTCATAATCCTTCTAAAGTTTCAACCACTTCCTTTGCCTTAGGTTCAAATCTCTTTGATTAAACACATATTGTAAATTCTTATAGTCGGTGAATATATCAACATGCACTCCATAGAGATAATATTGCCAAATCTTCACTGTAAACACGACAGCCAATAACTCAAAATCACAAGTCGAACAGTTCCTTTCATGCACTTTTAATTGTCTTGAGGCATAAGCAATGACTTTCGCATGTTGCATCAAGACACAACCCAAGCCTATATGTGTGGTATCACAATACACAAACCTTTGAGAAATGTCAAAATAGGAGCCAAAGTAAGACAATCTTTCTACATTTGGAAACTCTTCTCACATTCATTGGACCATTGAAATTTCACCTTCTTTTGGGTCAGCTTAGCCAAAAGAGAGGCAATAGAGGAAAATCCTTCAACAAAAGTACGATAATAATCGGCCGAACCCAAAAAGCTCCTAATATCAGATGGAGACATTGGTTTGGGCCAATTTTTCACCAACTTTGTCTTCTTTGGATCAACTCTAATACCATCACCCGAAATAATGTGGCCAAGAAAAGCCATTTCCCTTAGCAAAAACTCAAACATACTAAACTTTGAAATGAGTCGCCTATCTTTTAATATTTGCAACACAATCCTCAAATAATCCTCATACCCTTTGATATCCCGTGAATAGATCAATATATCATTTATGAACACAATTACAAACATATCCAAATATGGCTCGAAGTTCCTATTCATCAAGTGCATGGAAGTGGCGGGGGCATTTGTTCATCCAAATAACATAACCTAGAATGCAAACTGACCATACCGAATTCTAAATATTATTTTAGGGATGTCATCTTCCTTAACCCTTAATTGGTGATATCTAGACCGAAGATCTATCATTGAAAAGTAACTTACACCTTGTAGTTGATCAAATAGGTCATCAATCCTTAGAAGTGGATACTTATTTTTGATAGTCACCTTATTCAGTTGTCGATAATCCACACATATCCGAAGTGAACCATCCTTCTTTCTTACAAACAACACGGGAGTACCCTATCGAGAATACTAGGCCTTATGAACCTTTATCAAGCAAGTCCTTTAATAGTTCTTTCAATGCTTTCAATTTCACCGGGGCCGTTTGATATGGAGGAATAGAAGTTGGATAGGTGCCGAGTAAAAGATCAATACTAAAGTCTATTTCCCTTATAGGAGGAATATTAGGAAAATCATTGATGAATACATCGAAAAAACTCATTAATTATAGGGACCGAATCAAGAGTTTGGATATTGGACTTAATATTCATGACTCAAAAAACATGATCTATGCAACCTTTGGGAACCATTTTCATAGCCTTCACATAACTTTCCCTTAAACACTGAATTCGTCCCCCTCTACTCAAGGATAGGTTCAGTAGGAACTCAGAATGTGACATTATGGGTTTTACAATCAATAGAAGCATAGGATGCATGTAACCAATCTATACCAAGAAGAATATCGAAATCGATCACATCAAATTCAATAAGATCACATGGAAAGACTTTATACAAGACCGACACGGAACAATATTTATAGACTTTCTTGTCTTGGACTGACTTACCAATTAAAGTATATATCGAATAAAGTTATAATAAGACTGCTAGAGACATATCAAAATTTATGGCAAGGTAAGGAGTGACAAAAGATATATTAACATTGGGGTCAAGCAAAGCATACACATCATGATCAAGGACTCTTAACATACCAATAACTACATTGGGAGACTCCTCAACCTCTTGCCTAGCATGTAAATCATAGAACTGATTCCCACGTGGACCACCTTCTTGAGCTTGGGAACCTTGTTGTACTTGCCCTTTTTTAAACTATTTGTCTTTGTGGACGCCCTTCGTTACTCTTGTTAGCAATATTAGGACACTCGACAATCTTGTGCCCCATCTTTTCAACACCAAAATATTCACCAGAACCTCTCAATAATTCACTAACATGGTTCCTCTTGCACTTAGGACACCTAATGTAAGGACCCAAACATTGTACGACCTCATTGGAGCTTGGAAATTTTAGTTTCGGAAAGTTTTAGACTAAGGTGATGCTCCATGGGAGCTCTCACAGTCCATGTGAGGCTCTACAAACTATGTGGGGCCTCCTTGGAGTGACCCTTGGCCTTGTGTAGGTGTTGGAGCTTAATCATGGAGTTTTGGACTAAGTCATGCCACACATAGACCTAACACGGGTCGTGTGAGGCTTCGCGGACGTGTGGAGGGTTGTGCGGTAGCCTTAGTCTTGAAATTTCACAGTTTTGGGACCAAGTAAAGCGAGATGGCCAAGTATACGGTCCGTATGAGGTGGCACAGCCCGTATACCTCCCCGTATGGCTTCTAGAGTGAAATTTTTTTCTAAGTATCGAATCGCCGTCTCGGAACTTCATCATAGAGAAATTTTTTAAGTGGAGAGGTACAGCCAAGTGTACGGACCATGTGGCTTGGTATGGTCCACACTACCTTCCGTATGGATGCTACATTAAAAAGAATTCTAAGTATGGGATTACAGTTTCAGATCTTCGTCAACTGAAATTTCTCCAAGTGTTGGATCACGGGTATGTGTATAGTCCATATAGCATGTCACAGACCGTATGGTCCCCCAGGAGATGAAAATTTTATTTTTTTCAACTCGTTTCATTAATAGCATTTTCATAATTGATTTATCCTAAGGGTCTTTTGTGACCTTCTTTGCTACCTAAGGACTTTCAAATGACCTATACTTTGTTCCTTCATTCAATTCATTCCTCCCACTAAGAATGATATTGAACCCTCTTAAGAACACTCTTTGAAAGGATCTCTTGTGAATCTAATGTTTGTGAATCAAGAGAAGACTCATTCTTCTTCAAATTTCTTCTTAAAACTTCTTTATTAGCTAAGGTATGTGAGATTGATTCTTGGTCCCTTTCAACCAAGAAGACCCAAACTCTTTTACGCTCGATTTCATGAAATTTTAGCTTACTTTAAATATGAGTTTTGAATATTATTGTTTATTAAATTCAATTGATGTATAGGCTATGTTTTAATATTGATTTTAAGGTGAATTAAGCCCTAATATGATGGATTGCATTGAAGTTATGAACTTATGGATGTGCATGTCCCCTTTAAAGCTTGATTTGTGCATGGGTAATTTATATTATGATTTAAATGTGAATTTACTTATGATTATGAACTTATGGATATGCATGTCCCCTTTAAAGCTTGATTTGTGCATGGGTAATTTATATTATGATTTAAATGTGAATTTACTTATGTTTTTACTTCAACTGCCTAATGTATTGTTGATTTAAGTTTGAATCACTATTACCTATGTTACTCTCATCTCATTCATGGCATAACATATATGACTATGATTTTTATGAAGATTATGAAGTGGATTAAGCCCAATTATATTTATGTATACAATTTTGATAAGATTATGGTTATGACAAGGATGTAATCACATAAATATCTATGATTATAGCTCTGTGAGAAATTATGGGTTCTTAAACCATTATGTTTAGGGAGCATCGATTGAGGTTTGAGGCAGGGTGAGCTATCCCAAGAGTCCATAATCATTTCTCAAGAAGGTGCACCAAAGGAGCTATCCCTTTGCATGAAAGAATGATCATGAAGTATGATTTGTCTTTTTAGCCTAAGTATGCATGAATATGAAATGTGATTTGGCCATTAGGCCTAAGTATGCATTGATATGTTTTGAAAGACTAGCGCTTCTTTTACAAGCACGTATACATATGTATTCTAATGGGATGATGACCTAGCACCGATGCGATTGGAGGCAAAGTGGGTTATCCCTAAGGGTCTATACTCCTTTCTCTTGAATATGTGCCTAGCATAGGTATGTTTATGGCCCTTTGTGGATAATAAATGATCATGGATCTACCTTTGGCAAGTACACCACTTCTTTATCCGTTGTGGGGTAGACGATAGAGTTCCAAGTCATAGCTCACTTGGTCTTATGTCGGTTATGGTCCCATCCTCAATATATATGAAGTATTTTCGCATTCATGCATCATGTGCCTCATGGCATATATATATATATATATATATATATATATTATTCCTTTGTTATATGATTCTTTCTATATATGTGCCCTTATCATCTAACATTGAAATGCAGGTGAATGAGTTCATATACATTGGATGCCCACATACTTAGTACATTCAAACGTACTAAAGCATATCTTTTGTCTACATGATCTAACAATGTAAGGATTGAGGACTACCTTCATCCATCGTATGATTAGCTTGGATCTTGAGATTTGCTTGTTGTGGTGAGTTCTATCTTCCAAGGACCAACCACCACTCTCTACCTATGGTGCTTTTGTTTATGTTATTTACTTTGAGGGTGAGCCCCGGGTATGTCTTGGTCCCCGTCCTATCTTATGACTAGAGGCATTTTTGGACATCTTGTAAACTCTTTTTTGTTTATACGCTTAGTGTTGTATTTAGAGATTATGCTTATGAATATGACTATGTATTGGTTATCATTATGTGGATTTGGCTATGAATAATATGATATGATTATATGCTATGATGTGAAAGATCCTAAATCCCGAACTTCCCCCATAGAGTGACGTGTTATGTTAATCCATGTTACTCATTTTCCCTATGACAACCCCATAGTGTGAGTCCTATTTTTCTGTCCCTTAGAATTATGTGTTTACTATCTATATGTGTTTCTGAACCGATGATGTGTGAATGGATGCTATGAGGCTTGTTTAGGGACTCTCAGTTTCGCATTCGCTATGCTGCTCCTAGGCCCTAGGTTCGGGTCGTGACACCTAGGAGGAATAGTAGCACCTTTCATAATTTCACCTTGCATATTAGGGTTAGACACCCTTTCTTTGACAAACCTTTGAGAAGCACCCTTGGATGACCCTTGGCATTATTAGAAATCCCCTCCACTAGACTTAGTATGTGAAAATCCACCATCATAACGAGCTCTTATGGATTCCCTCATTGTCATTTTTCCAAGTTTCTAACCCTCCACTTGTTTGGCATACGTCATGAGCCTAGAAATATCCATCTTCTTAATGAGCATCACATCTTACACTCCATCTTCACCAAGACAGACGCACCCAAGGTGAATCTATTAGTTTGGGCCCTAGAGTCAGATACCAAGGAAGGAGAATACTTGGACAATTTCATGAACTTAAAGGTATATTCCCTCACAATCATACCACCTTGCCTAAAATTCATGAACTCCACAACTTTAGCCTTCCTTAGTTCAATGGGGAAGAAACAATCAAGGAAAGTGGCCTTAAACATCTTCTAATCAATAGACCCTTCTTCAACTCTCTCAGATTTCCATTGTGTGAACTAAACTTGTGCAATTCCCTTAAATTGATGAGCCCAATTTGACTTTCTCCTTGGAAGACACCCCTATAATCTCCACCACCTTATAAACTTAATCAATGAACTCTTGTGGATCCTCATCCACCTTGGAATGATGGAACTTCAGGGGATTCATCGTAGCAATATCTCTTATCCTATAAGCTAGAGTCGGAGTCTTGGGAGAAGTAACAACTTGAGTTAACCTAGTGATAGTAGCTCCAAACTCATCATTGGTAACTTGGTTGGCTTATGGGCCTTAAGAAACTTGAAGGGTCAGAGGACCAAAAGAACTTGGTCCTCAGGAGCACCAACCCCCCTAGGAAATAGAGCACGTCATAGAGGCATATTCTAAAAATATCTAAGGACAAGCGTTAGGATATGAAAGTCTTGAAGGCACAACGTAAATCACAAAAGAAGTGAAGGCTTCCTAAACATCTCATAGCCTTTCACTCATGGATGTGGTGCACTTTACACCAATGAACAAGACTCTACTAGACGTGGCATATTGGACTCTCTAAGATGCTTTCAAACCTTGTGCTCTAATACCACTTTTTTCATGATATGAACCTAGGACCTAGTCGTGACATGGAGAATGTGACACTTGATGGCGT
The DNA here is from genome assembly GCA_026153255.1 of Solanum medicagineum. Taxonomy (NCBI): domain Eukaryota; kingdom Viridiplantae; phylum Streptophyta; class Magnoliopsida; order Solanales; family Solanaceae; genus Solanum; species Solanum medicagineum. The sequence continues at coordinate 27,915 of JAPFFP010043996.1, forward strand.
TCTATCCAAGTCTCATCTTCATATCGTAAGCATATATAAAACAAAGTAAGCAAATGATAAGAGAGTAGTAAGCGAAATATAACCTCATAGTCTAAGATTCCCTTAGGGGAAAATTACATTATCATAAGGTCCAATACATACCTCTAAACAATGATCTTGGCAAGGACTAGAACATAGCTTACTAGCTCACCCTCAAGATGTAAATCAAAGAAAAACCATAAAGCCTCACAAAAAAGGAAAATATCATATGAAAGGGGATTGTTCCGAAGAATGGGAACTCACCAACAAGTCTTCAAGCTCAACTTCGAATCTAGCCACGAAATGGAAGAGTAGTCTCGTAGTCTGTCCCTACATGATTAGATCATGTAGACAAAGAAGTATGCATTAGTACATAAAATGTACAAAGTATGTAGGTACGCCATGAATCAAGGGACATCACAACATAGTATCAATATCCATAACCATAATCAATAGAATAAGGACAAAATATGAATGATCAATGCGTGTTTAAAATCATGAGAAGAAACATCATCAAAACCACCATAATCCTTGCATACATATGTGGGAATGAGACTATAACCAATAATAAGACCATGCAGAATATTGCATGTAAATTTTGATGTTCCCTCTACACCAAGCAAAAGAGAAGTCTACTTTGCCAAGGTAGATTTGACCTCGCCCTTTAGGCTTATCCCTAGCACGATGAGTGTCACATGAACATAAAAGATCCCACCCTTTAGGCTTAACACCTAGCACGATGAATATCACATGAATATAATGCTAAATGGATCCATTAGCTAGCTTTATAAGCACATAATCATAAACCTACGAAGGCACGTAGTTATGAGACTTGAGAATTTATATAAGGACCCTTGGGGGTAGTTCCCCTTATGCAAGCTCATAAGGTGTTAAGTCATATGTCACAGAATACATTATCATGCACATATATAGCTTTCAACATAATTCGTACTTTACCAAAATCCTACTTGCATAGCTTTGAATCTCACGCAATAAGAATAGTCCATTTACATAGCTTTCACATAGTGTGCGTATACTCCCCATCTTGTCATCATCATTGCATAAATGTTAGGGTCTTAAAAACCCTAATCATCATATCATTATCTTCATAACATCACCATCATCATCATTAAATAGCTTTTCATACTTAGATAGTTCATGAAAATCATATCTTCATCATAGAGAGCTATGGCCATCTATGGTTCATAAGCAGTGGAGTTAAAATCCCGCAATTAGATGAAAATCATACATGAATAACGCAACCAAAATCAATTTAGATCATTAGTAAAGGAACCCACATCAATTCAATAAGCCCTAATTATCATATACTTGAAATAATATATTGTATACTTGAAATTCGTAGAAATCATGTAATTCTTCATGATTCATACATAGCTAGGTATAATAACCACATAATAATTATAATTCATTCATTTGGATTCATGTCATAAAAATTCATGAGAAATTATCATGAAACCTTGAGAAAAAGAAAAAGGAGGTTTTGGATTAGGCTTCATGGATGAAACTAATCCATGAGTGAAGCCCTACATATCTCCAGTGAGAATCCCTAAATTTGAAGATGAAATTATGAAAATCCTTAAGCCAAACCTTCAAACCCTAGCTTCAATGGAGGGAATCCATAGAGAGGGTATTTTTTGGAACTTTGGGAGAGGTTTTTGAAAGTGAATAAGTTTGAATGAATTAGAAATAAGATTTATAGAAGTTTTGTCAGTTAAGTTAGTTAGAAGGGCCAAATGATGTAGTTTAGGAGTTAAGTGGATTGGAAATGACCAAAAGAGCCCTTCATTTAAAATTGACAGAGCCGTTCACGAGACCCTATCCACGGGCCATAATACCATCCACGAGTCGTGGTTTGTTTTCACGGAACTTGTGTCACAAAATTTGAGGTACTGAAAATTTTATTTCAAAACCACAAAAACCTATCCACGGTCCGTAGTCCCTTTTATAGGCCGTGAAACCCTGCATAGAGTATTTCCATACTTCAAAAAATTTCATTCCTCAAGGGTAACTTTTATGACACAGTCTATGGGCCACGGTTCCATTCATGTCCCGTCCTGTTAATCGTGAAATGGATTCTAGTAACCTTAAAATATTTCTAATTTTATAAACTTAGGTCCAAGAGACCTTCCTACGGCCCGTGGTCCTATCCACGAGCCGTAGATTGGCTCTTGACATCTGCCAGTCTCAAAATTCATTAATTTTTTACTTTCCAAGCTTTCAACATGCATTATGTTACACAATTGGTGAAAGTCCGTCAAAAGAGTCCCTTTTATCTTTTGAATAGCCTATAAAACCCTCTTATCAAGAAGTACACACAGGTAAATCATATTTAAGAATGATGATCTTCTATTTGGTGAAAAACCACAGAACCTTCCTTCGTACATGGTGGATCACGTGCTAGAGAAGAGGATAAATAGAATCTTGATTGATGAAGGACATGGTGTTAACATTCTATCCATCCATACATTGAAAGAAGTAGAAATCATAACCGAGGAACTCAGCGAAAGTTGTTTCTTAATACAAGAACACTAACAAGAAGCTAGAGAGAGCTCGTGGATCAAAACTACATATTTCTCTACAAGCTATAAGTTGAAAAATTCAAACATCTAAGTTCAAGAACGCATCAAAATCAAGACTACTGAATTCAAGAACAAGTCCAAAAGCCCTTAAATTCAAGTACAAGTCAATATCAAGTTCAAGAACAAGTCCATATCAAGTTCAAGTTCAAGTTCATCAAATCCGTAAATCAACATCAAGACCACCGAATTTAAGATCAAGCCCAAAAGTCCTTGAAGTATAAGTCAAGATCAAATCTACCAAGTTCCACAAGATTTAAGATCAAGCTACAGAACCTTTAAATTTATATTTGAAAAGGCGAATCCGAGGATTCATAGAGATTGTAGAGCTCACACCTTGAAATAAAATACTACAATTGTTGCAATATATTTCATCTTTCGATTATTATTTTTTCGACGCGAATTTGATTGTTGTACAAATTCTGGCACGCCCAGTGGGGCCAAATCTTCTCTTTATCTCTTCTTTCATAAAAAAACTGCAAATATGAAGCCGCAAAACAGCAAAAGCGAACAAAATGACTACTTCAGGCCTTGTCTTTGAGTTTCATCAAGTCTACAGTCCGACAAGTCTCGAAGTAGGGGATATTTGTAGACATTGAAATTTTGTATGACTCTACAAAATTAGTCGTGTGTCAGTTAGCATTTTTTGGAGATTACTCTGCCCTAAACCTTAGTTTATACTTAAAGGATATAATATTCTCTTAAAGAAGTATCTCAGAAATCTCATAAGCTCTTGGGATATTTATAAAGAGATCAAAATATACAACTCTTCTTGATAACCAAATACTTCTAGAAGATCCACACAAATTCCGTCATGGAGATCAAGTCTAAATCATTCTAGTTTGAGAAATACTCCACCAATGGTCCTCGAATCATGGAGAAACTTTAGGAGAGAAGAATCAAGCGAGGAATAAATTTGTACTCACATTGTTTGTGAATAAAATTATGTTTCTTCATATTTTATTGATAATCGCAATTTATTTTTCATCGCTTTAAAATTTGTTGCAATCAATTTAATCAAATTAATTTAGCTATAAAGAGTACCAATAGATGAAAGAGTCTTCAAGCCATTAATACTAGACAATAACTTATGTACTAAAAATTCAAGAAGATATCTTCCATGTGCGTGTTGACGTACATAGTACAAAGTATTTAAAGCCCAAAAAATTATAAAATATACATCCAAAGCTTCAAAATATTTTGCGGACGAATTACTCTAAGCCTCACTTACATTTTACATATATGCAACATTCATATATAATTACAATCCTATGCATAACTTATTGACGAACCAAACGCTGCCTAAAACTATAACCAAAAGAAAATAGAAACCAAAAGGACCCCGATACAAACACCCTAGAGATAGACTTGGCACTTTTCAACTCTATTTTTGAACAACAGCCTATTACATAAACATGCCCTATATTACTTAACTTTAGCTTAAGTGTGTCATCTAACTTTTGATGTGTATATATAGATTGTTAAATTTTTATAAAGTTGAACAAGTAAATTCACACTCTACATGGTATAATATGCATAGCACGCCATGTAGAATTGCAAGTTGTCATATAGAACGTGTATATTTACTTGTTCAATTATGTACAAATTTAATAACCTATGTATACACGTCAAAACTTAGATTACACATATAAAACATCATATAATATACGTACTCGGAAATGAGAAAACTGATGGGCCACGCTGTTGCTACTAGTCTCTCTGACAATAAATAAAAGCATTTTGTACTTTGACCAACTTTAGACCTAGTACAAATAGCTTGTTATTATCTTTAACAAACTAGATTCCTAATTAATTTGCTTTGATCATGGAATTATTTTCTTGGAGCTTTATGTTACTCTTCTCCTCTGACATCAAAGTCTCTTTCTTGTCTTTGATGTTATTGTTTTGTGGTGGTTTAGTTTTTATGGGTGGCCTTGGTGGTGGCCTCCTGGTTGTACTCATGCATCTCCTGCAAATTAAACGCAGAAAAAGCCAACAAATTAAAGAATCAATATGAATTTTACGTGTTTAAATACTCTTAAGAGGTAATTTAGTAGCCAATAAATTGAGTTGATATTCACATAGGATTTTCGGTTCAATCTCCAAAGGTAATTTCTTCGGAGCACTCAACGTCTCAAAATCTTTGATTGATTCAGTTACTTGATACCTGTGCTAATGAGAGGTAGTAAACAAAACCCCACAATATTTAGCTGAGGTGCACTCTAGTTAGCAGGGACACCAAAATCATTTCATAAAATAATTTGAACAAAAAAAAAAAAAAACCTTTCCTTCGTTATATTTTAGATTGTTGATTCGTTAGGGTTAAGGAAAATATGAAACGATTTTCTAACAAAAGAGTATAAATGCTCCCAAAAATATAGTGAATGCGATTATGGAAATTAAGATATTTCATATATATAGGAGAAGCATATTTTTTAATATTTTTTTAAATAATAAAGATGATACAATCTTTTAGGTTTACATGAAATTTTTAAAAGCAAATAGCTAAGATTGTATAGTCATAAACTTACATGGCTATTATTGTCTTGAATAGACATGGCTTGAAGCTTGGAAATATTAGCATGGTTTTGGGCACTAAGCTACATGAAAAAGCCATAGCAAAGAGAAAGAATTTTTGTATTTACTTAGAAAATAAATGAGAGGAAGAAGTATCTGGATAGTCTTGTTATGGTGCTCTGGATTAGGGTAAGACATGATATATAAAGAAAGATATTCACACAGTTTCTAAAAGTATTAGGGTAAAAGAGAACTGTACAGGGCAATCATTTGCTCCCCTCCCCCCCCTCCCCCCCAAAAAAAAAGAGAATAGAAGAAGTATTATAAAGAATGACTTTATTTTTAGTGAAAGAGAATTATAAAGAAAGACTTGGTAGAAAATAGTGAACCTTTATTTTTAGTGAAAGAGACACTGACCCTGTATGGGGAATCATTGACCCAAAAAAAAAAATGGAAGAAGAATTATAAAGAAAGACTTGGTAGAAAATAGTGAACCTTTTTATTCAGTAATCTTTTACTAAATTATATTTTCGTCTTTTCTTTTCCTTTTCTTATTTTAGTGATATATTTTTTTATTAAGTATGGTTTGAAATAACCAAGACATATATGGTATAATCATTTTAGCGAGTACTTGATAAATGAAGATTTATAAATACTATTATTTGTTCTTGTATTTTTCATTAAGAAAATGAAATTAGGATTTGTTATACTTGTCTTTGTTGATGATACAAATCTCATTAGAAATCCCGTAGAGGTCCAAAAGGTAATTGAATATCTAAAGGGGACTATCGATATGGGTGTATTTTATACTAATAAAAATTGTATAGATCTTATTGGTTATGCAGATGCAAGTTATTTATCAGACCTACATAAAGCTCGATTTCAAGCAAGCTAACTATTATCATATGGAGTAATTGCTATACCAAGATGATCTACAAAGCAATCTATTGTTGCTACTTCTTCAAATCATGTTGAGTTGATCACGATTCATGAAGCAAGCAGATAATGTGGGTGATTGAGATCAATGATACAATTCATCAAAGGAAGATGTGGCCTAGAAAATGATGTCAATGCACCTATGGTCATATTTGAAAACAATGTTGCATGCATAGCTCAATTAAAAGGAGGTTTCATAAAAGGAGATAGAACGAAGCACATTTCACCAAAATTATCCTTCACACATGATCTCCATAAAAATGGTGATATTGACGTACAACAAATTTGTTCAAGTGATCATCCAGCGAATTCATTCACCAAATCTTTATCAGTCTCAACTCTTGAGAAGATGAATACAAAATTGAAATGCGCCACCTTCAAGTTATTAAGTGATGCTTTCAACAGGGCAAATAAACATGCGTTGCACTTTTTTCCTTAATCAAGATGTTTTTTCTCATTAAGTTTTTCCTAGTAAGGTTTTTAATGAGGCAACACTCAAGGTGTATTACCAAATGCATGATATCTTAACGTGAAACATCATTTATGGATATTCAAGTGGAAGTGTTAGAAAAAAATGAATGAATGTCCATTTAGTGATACACCTTTTTATTTAGTAACCTTTTACTAAGTTATGTTTTTCCTTTTTCTCATTTAGTGATACACTTTTTTATTTAGTAACCTTTTACTAAATTATGTTTCCACCTTTTTCTTCCCTTTCTTTTGTGCCTATGAAAGGGCATGTGGATTATATGTAAAGCATAGAGATGAACAAGCAAAGGAGAATTTTTTTATATTCATACCCCTCTTACTTTTCTTCTTTTAGCCCTTCTTTGTGATACTAATTTTAGTATTTGATCTTGATTTCACGGCAAGACTTTATTTTTTAGTAAAAGAGATCACCATCATCATGTGGCATGCCATGTGACAAGGTTTTTTTTTTTTCATTAATAGAGAGAATTTATCACAGATACCGCTGAGGTGTGTATCTCAAACTAATAAGTGATAGTTTAGGTATGAAACTCACAAATCCAATAGTCTAGGTATGGAACTCAAAAGAAGGGATAGTTATTTATATCTATTATTAGCCCTCCTGTTGGCTTCTTTGAGTGTTATTTAATCAGCGTATGCTGTTGTTTTTAGGAAATTAGTCAAAAGTTGTGTCACATCCCAACCTAGGATCGTGACCAATACCCAATAGGGGAACCTAAACACATGCTAACCTGAATTTCCCAATTTATCCGACCTGGAAACCTGTCGGAATTTCGGTAGAGTTTCCTCTGTTTTATTGACTAACCTCACCTGCAAGTAAAATCCAGCAGCATCCCAGACAACAATATAAATACA
>JAPFFP010043997.1:0-12769 GCA_026153255.1 Solanum medicagineum
CAAGAGAAAGGGAAAAGCAAACCAAAAAAGACAAGCATGTAAATAGGATTCTCAGTGCTGGTGATAGAAAAGAAACATAGTCAACCCACTATTCCTTTGGGGCTCTCTACCTTCACTTGCTGGCAATTAGGGAATTTGGATACAAACTTGGCTATATCCTTCTTCATACGATGCCACCAATACGCTTTTCTCAAATCCCAATACCTCTTAGCAGATCTCAGATGAGTTGAATAATGAGAGTTGTGGGAATCACTTAAGATCACCCTCTTAATACCATCCACATTTGGAACACATAAATGATCTTGATACCGAAGCATAACATCTCCCCCTTGTGAGAACACCTCTATTTTCTTTTCAGCAACTAATTTCTATAATTCAACCAATGATAGATCTAGATCTTGCTTAGCTTTTTCATCAACAACCACTGAAGATTCAGCCCCATTTTTAACATGAATACACTATCATTAGAGTCGGCCAACCTAACACCTAACCTAGCTAGTCAGTGAACATCCTTTACCAACTCCTTCTCCTCTTCAGCATGAGCCAGACTTCCCATAGATAGCCTACTAAGAGCATAGGCTACAACATTGGCCTTGCCGAGATTATATTGTACACTCATGTCGAAGACCTTTAGGAGTTCCAACTAACTCCTTTGCCTCAAGTTAAGATCCCTTAGAGTGAACACATATTGCAAACTTTTTTAATAAGATAAAACATTGACATGCATCCAATACAAATAGTGTCTCCAAATTTTCAAAGCAAATACCATCACCGCTAACTCAAGATCGTGTGTTAGGTAATTATGCTCACGCACTTTCAATTGGCTTGATGCGTATGCTATTACCTTATCAAGTTTCATAAGCATAGAACCCAACCCAATCCAATAAGCATCACAATACACCACAAACCTATCAAAGCCATTTGGTAGAGTCAAAACAAGAGCCAGTGTAAGTTGATCCTTCAAAAGCTGAAAACTCCTCTCATATTCATTCGACCACACAAACATAACCTTCTTTTGAGTCAAGTTAGTCAACAGAGATGTAATAGATAAGAACCCTTCAACAAACCTCCTATAATAACCAGCTAACCTAAGAAAACTCTTAATATCCGACCGAGTCAATGGTGGTCAATTCTCCACAGCCTTAGACATCTTTGGGTCAACCTTAATACCATCACTAGACATCACATGACCAAGAAAAGCCACCTCGCCAAAAAGAATTCACATTTGCTAAACGTAGCATACAACATTTTCTCTCTCAAAGATTGGAGGACCGACCTCCAATGAACCATATGCTCCCGCTCACTTCGGGAATAAATAGAAATATCATCAATGAAGACAACCATAAAACTATCAAGGAATGGCTTGAACACCCAACTCATAAGATCCATAAACATGCCAGAGCATTAGTTAAGCCAACAATATCACCACAAATTCAAAGTGGGCATTCCTAGTCCAAAAAGATGTCTTTGGAATATCATACTCTCTAACCTTCAACTGGTGATACCCGAAACGGAGGTCAATCTTAAAGAAATGGGTAGCCCCTTTAAGCTGGTCAAACAAGTCATCGATTCTAGGTAATGTGTACTTATTCTTGATGGTTACCTTATTCAATTGCCAATAATCAATGCACAACCAAAGAGATCCATCTTTCTTTCTTACAAATAATACCGGAGCACCCCATGGAGATATACTTGGCCTAATGAAGCCTTTCTCCAACAAATCCTTCAAGTGATCTTTCAATTCCTTCAACTCTGCTAGTGTCATATGATAGGGAGAAATAGAGATAGGTTAAGTATCTTGGAGGGGATCTATGCCAAAGTCTACTTCCCTTTAGGGAGAAATACTGGGGAACACATCTGAAAACTCATTCATCACCAGAACCGAATAAAAAGTATTTGATTCGAACTCAACATCCTTGACCCTCACAATATGCTATATACACCCCTTGGATATCATCTTCCGAGCCTTATGTTAGGAAAAAATTTTCTTGGCACAGATAAAGTATACCTTGTAGGTACTTGTTCCACTACACAATTTGCCCTTTGAACAAGAATATGATGTCAGATTTGCAAAATTCTGCACGGACTTTGAGATATTCAAAAATACTACATCATAGGGTCTTTCCAAGCTATATGGAGGTGTGTGTAAATATCCTTGATTTAAGATATAAGGAAATTACAATTATGGGACATTCCTAGGCAAGTGTAGGGTGTTTCACCAATCCTTGGACATGGCTTAATCCATCAGCAATCACTCGGGGCTCCTCATATATTGACTGTACGGTCTTAACTTGCCCCTTTGGCGCAAACCCTCTGTAGATATAGCCTCCATTCCCTCGACAACCCACCGATGAGTAGGAACCGGTGCTTGAGAAGCTGATGGGACGACGGACGACTGGGCATCTCCTCTATCCTAGGAGCCCTCATCGGAACTAGACTCTGTGCCTGAAGGAGTCCTCAGGGGTGAATCATCATCACTCTCATCATTGCGTTCCTCATCAGACAGGGAAGGACTATCTACACGAGCCTGAGTTTGTGGAGCTTTTGTTGCAGCTCTAGTTTGAGACATGCCAGTCTCTGGGTCTGGATGAACATTAACAACCTGCAACGACTCATCATCCTAAAGCTCCTCATCTATAGTCTCTTCAATGATCTTCATTTTAAATGCCTCAATCATTGAGCATTTTCCCTTGGGGGTCATAGCACCTAAAGAATAAACACTAATAAACTATCAGAAGCCCCAATAATCAACAAACGAAAAACAAGAAAAGTGAATTGGATCATTTTCAGTCAGCTACCATGAGAACCAGATACTCGAGTTGTAGTCGGCACTATGAATCATAAAATAGCTCTATATACCAGAAGTACACAACAATATAGAACACTGGAAGATGGTATGGAACCCAATTACGACTCGTAACTTGGGTTACAGGTCCAAAACATGTTTCGTATAAAGTTCAACGGAGAAAAATAATATAGGCAAGAGAGCATGAGACCTATCTATGACTCGTATAGTGATCAACGACTCTTAGAAGGTATCGTGTGATGTATAGTAAGAACATCAAATCATTGGAACTTCTCACAATGGGCGATTACGACTTGTATACTCATGTATGAGTCATAAAAGACCCTTGTGACAAAGAATATTTAAGTACTTGATGTCCCTCAATTCATCACACACACCCTACGAATGATTCAAATACTATCCTAACAACATCGAAGATAGTATATAAGCACATGTTAAACACAAATTAACCCATACCCCAAACAAGATTTCAAAACAAATTTACCCCATCAAGTAGGATTTAGCAATCACTACCCAATCATTTCATCCTTCCCCAAATTCATTCAAATGTATACCTATAGCTCCATCCTAAATCACAAACAACAATCATTCAATCACATTCAAATGCACTTGGGTTAAAGTTCAACATGTACAACAAGAATTAATCACCCTATGACTCAGACTACAATGTGGCTGACACGTACTCATACTCCTTTGTAAATAAGAAAAATCAATTTACATTCATAAATGAATTAACAGTCATTCAATTAAACAAGGAGCATGATATTATAGGAATTCAATTTGCAATCGCAAGGCCATAACACAGAATTTAAAGGATGGCCATCTATTAAATCAGAAACACCTATAATTTAACATTCCCTATTCATTCTTAATATAGAGTTTGATGCTCAAGACTCAAACCAAACACCATCATCAAGGCACACAACGAAGATTAATGGACATTTTAACTTCATAACTTTCCCGCAAGACTTACCACATATGATGAAGGTTGTGAAGACGAAAAAGGAATGCAAATATGTGAAACCCTAGGTGTGCCAAAATTTCTTGCCGAAAAATTGGTGGAGTCAACGGATAAATAGTCGGGAATAGTGGAGGAAAGAAATTGGGGCAAAATGCCGGTAATTAGGGTTAAAAAGTAGGGTCAAAATGGTGATTAGGGTTAAAAAAGTAGTGTCAAAATGATTTTGACCCCTTTTATACATTACGTGGCCCACACATTAAAATCACTGCGCCGAGTCTACAAAACACGGACTAAGAGTCATAGCTTTGTCTACCACTCATAAGTCTTGGTCTCATAGACCACTTCAACACATAGAAAAATTCAAAAACATACCTAGGTTCCACAAACCCCGTTCACGACTCATAATTTGGAGTATGAGTTGTAAAGTTGGCAGACTTAACCTACTCACTGTAACTCTCTAGGATACAGGATTACGAGTCGTAAAGCATAATACAACTTGTAAGCCTAGTCATAGAGGCTGCATCAGATGCAATTCTCAGAAAAACTTGAAATTTTTGTCCTGAACCTGTATGCTCCTAAAATATGCACTTGCACCATAAATGCAATAAACCCAACGTCAAAAATATCAATCAAAACACAAACAAACAATCAATTCAACATTAAAAAAACTGAAAATAACCTCAGAAAAACTATGCTTGAACATCAAAATGCTTGGATTTCCTCCCAAGTGGTGCTTGATATATTGTCACGGTAGGACTTAGACATCTTGAATACTTAGAATTCCTCAATTGCCGAAACTTCACTTTTCAATTCATCCGGATGCTTCATAGAATAGCGGATATCAAAAACCTCTTCTTCATCATTGACCTTAAGTCTAAGTTGGCCGGAATACATATCACCAGAGCTCTCCCTGTGGCTAGAAATGGTCTTTCTAAGATAATAGGGACCGCAAAATAAACTTCACAATTAGGAATCACAAAATCCACCGGCAATATTAATTTGTCAACTTTCACCAGCAGACCATAAAGTATTCACTCTAGTCTCTTAATTGTTCAAACTGCCATTAACAACCTCATTCTCGTAGGAGTAGGAGAATCCAAACCAGGCTTTTTGAAGATTGTATGAGGCATTAAGTTTTTAGTAGTAACCAAATCATACATAGCCCTTGCAAACTCTACATCATCAATGGTACAAGGGATGCCAAATGCACCGATGTCTTCCTTTTTCTGAACAAAGGACTTAATGGTAATGGCACTATGATGTTGGAGCTTTTGAGAGAGATATTGGCTTACTGTGTGCTTCTTAATCACCAAATCCTTCATGAATTTACCATAACTATGTATTTTCTCCAATGCTTCAATGAGGGGAATGTTGATGGACAATTGCTTCAACACAGAGAGGAAACATTTAAAATTACCATCCTCCTTCTTTTATTTGAGTCTTTAGGGAAAGGGAGGAGGAAGCCTTGGGGTAGTCTTATACTTCTCTAGCTCTATAACCATTTCACTGCTTACACCATCTTTGATACCTTCTTCTCCCTCATTCACAACCTTCTTCTCTTAATGCACATCATCCACGCCTACTGGCATCGGAGGATCACTAGTACTCTTACCTTATCTAGTCATGACTACCATACAATGCTCCTCATTCTTTGGATTTTGAACAGTATTACATGGTAATGTACCTTTATTGCTTTGATTCAATTGAGTAGACACTTGACTAAATTGTTGCTCAAGTTGCTTAATGGCCATGGAGTGAGACTCTATCTTTTGGTTAATGCTTGAAATACCAGACTTCATTCCCCATAATGTCTCATATTGGGTCTTTGCTCTTTTCAACAATCAGCCAAAGATTTCTTCAATACTAGAATTACTAGCCCTGACATCCCAATTATAGGGTGGCACATACAGACCATTCCTAAAACCATCTCTTCTACTCCACTCAGCTTTTGGAACCTATTCTACTCAAAATAACCACCTTAATTATCTCCATAACCACCTTCTCGATTGTAATTCTTACCAAGGTTCCTGCAACCATGAAGCTGATAGTCTGAATTGGACCCTTAGGCATTGTTTCAAAAACTCGCTCACAAAACTAGAATCCTCAACATAATAATGCTCATCATACATTGGCACTCAAGGAGGTTCATAGACTATTGCATGCACTATTTCTTGTCTTTGTTTCATCATAACCTCTATACTGGTGCAAATTTTGGCATGTTATTGAATAATCTCCTCATTAATCATAGCTTGCTCCGGACCCACACTCACCACACGAGTTCTTTGTAGATGCTTTTTCTCTTTGCCCCCATGCACGGTTGGTTTTGACCGCTTGCTCCATTCTCTCGGTGATCATTCTAAATGGTTAATCCAAGAACATACCTTTATCATAATATAGCACAAGCTTGACTATTTTCATCAAGGGCATGGTAGAAGATTCTACCAACGAAACATTAATAATTTTGTGGTCTGGGATGCTTCTCAAACACTTTATAAATCTCTCTCACCTTGTATTGAATAAATCACCAGGCAATTGCTCAAAATTGTTTATATGATCTTTTAATTTGAGCTTCTTTGACCTCGGGAAGTACCATTCCAGAAAGGCGTTCTATAAATATGTCCAACTGATGATTGAGCTTTCTAGGGATAGTCACACTCAGCATTATCAATAAGAGATGGAAGGAAGACACACAATCCAACAGCATCCATAGAAAGATTTTTCATCCTCATCATGCTCTTACAAACAAAATATACATTATGCAAATGTCTATGGGGATCCTCGGAAGGTAGATTTGCAAACAAACCATGATTTTGAAGCAACCAAAGCACTCTACTTCAAACTATGAACTTAGTGTAGGTCGGTAATGTGGTAGCACTATAGGTCCCATTATATCTCATTGAAGTCCATACGTTGTGGCCTATTCTCCAATGGTGGTGGATTGTGATCTCTATCACCAACATCATCATTCCCATTCATAGCTTTATTAACTGCGATATTAGCATTTTCTTGAGCCATTCTCCTTGTAATTCGTTGGATCTCTTAATCAATTGGAGCTAAGGGAATGCCTTGACTCCTTGTATTGGGCATACAATACCTGGTATACCCTGCAAACAAACTAAACAAACAAAAACAAAAATCTAAAGTAAAATAAAAGAGAACTAACAAATTAACATTTCAATTATACTACTAGTGAATCCAAATCAAAGTCTCACAGTATTCCACGGCAATAACACCATTTTTCTTTGATCAAGCTCAAGATACACCTCTCTTTTCAAGTCAAAGAGATTGTTAAAGTGATAAACCTAATCAAGTTTATGGTCGAATCCCATAGGGAATAGGGGACTTTCCAAATGGATTCACCAATAAAAAACCTAAGGATTAACTAACTCAATTCCCAAAAAGGGAGGGGGTTTCAATGATTAATAAGGAATTAAACTACACTACATAAAATGAAAGACAATAAATAATGGAGAGCTGCTTGGGTGCTGTGTTCCCCATGATTCACTAACTCAACATCCCCGCATATCACAATTCACAACTAGAAAATCGCACGCAAGATGGTAATTTAAGTTCTTCCAACCCTTTAGTCAAAGCTAAAGGTTGAATTTCACTATGGGTTGGCCCATCTCGATAGTGTGCTCAACTAACCATTACGCATAGTCCTAGTCAACCTCCCCTTGGTCTAGTTTGGTTGATTAGACAAGAACACATCATCCAGTCCTGTTAATCAATGTCTTTTCCTATTAATTACCACATGGATCAGGAAGGTAACACTAGACAAGTTCTAATGTTGGTCACCACTAGAAAACATTCAAAATGTAGAGAAATGATAAATACATTCAAGTACCTATTCTAAGAATTGCAAATAATCCAGGTTTTCTAGATTAGATTATTATGGTTTTCAAAACCCCAAGTTGTGTGTTTAGCTACCATATTTTGTGCAAATAATGAAACAATGAATATAGAAGACATGTTTAATTACTTACCAAAAAAGTTTGCAGAGCAAGAAAACCCAACTTATAGTGAGAATCACAACTTTGAAAGATGAAATGATTCCACAAGTGAATCTCTTCTCCCAAATTTAGTCTCCAAAACTAAGACCCTAAAAAATGCTCTAATTCCTTGCTCTCTACTCTATCCTCTGTTGTAATCTATGAAAAATTCTGAAAACTGCACTTAATGACATAATATTTACTGTTTATAGTATTTACAACCATGTCTATAAAATAATTAGAAAAATTGGTCTGCACACCCTATGTCTTGCAGTTACGACTCTTAGCTAGGGGCACGAGTTGTAATCGGGCTTTCGTATTAAGCTCTTGGATCTTGGACTTCACTGCTACAAACATCTTCATGAGTCATAGTCTGATCTATGAATTGTGTTGTCTTCTCGTAGAACAAATCTGCAGCACTTGGTCCAATACTGGAGAATGCTAAAAATTTCCGCGAAATCTTCTGAAATGGCTCGTAGAATGATCTACGACTCCTAAAGGGGTTTTGTGTGGTTGAACTTCAGTTTTTGCTTCGACATTGCAAACTTTCACGAGGACACCTCTATGACTTGTATACTGAGGTGCGACTCATAGAGGGTCTCCTATGTCTTCAAAAACCAACAAAACCTATAACTTTTCCCAAAATTGTGCCAACCAACTTTTCCTGTGAAAACAAACACAAAAGCACATAAAGACCATATGTGCCATATTGAGAACACACAAAATCTCAAATTTAGGCATCAAATGTGTTGTATTTTACAGCACATCAATGATGTTCAAATAGCATGGGCAATTGAGATTCAATCTAAAATCAACAAATACATTATGAAATCCCAGTGAAAACATAATTAAATCCACATTTAAATCATAATATAGATCACACATGCGCAAATCAAGCTTTAAAGGGGACATGCATTTTCAAATTTCATAATCTCAATGCAAACTATCCTATTAGGGCTTAAAGTAACTTAAAATTATAAATAAAGTACAGCTCGCACATCAATTGAATTTAATAAATCATATTAATGAAAACTCATATTTAAAATGATCTCAAATTCAAGAAAATTACTTGAAAAGAGTTTGGGCCTCCTTGATTGAAAGGAGCAAAGGATCAAAATCCACATACCTTGTTTAGGAAGATGAATTTGAGAAGAATTCAGCTTGAAGTTGAAATGATAATTGAATAGTTGCTTGAATCTTGAAAATGAGGCTTGGAGAGAATTTTGATAGTTTAATTTTAGAAACTAAAGGTAAGTCTTGAAAGAGGGGTTAGAATTACTGCAGGAGAATTTTAGGAATGTAAGGGGGGGGGGGAAGGTTTAAAGGTCTTAAAAAGTCTTGGGGATGGATTAAAATATCAAAAGCACCTAAAGAAAATTCCCCTTTAAATTTACCCTGGAACATCGCATGGCCAACTTCACAGGCCGTGAAGCTCTTCTCGGTCCATGAAGGCACCCCATCTAGCCCAGACAGATTCTACATAAAAGGGCATAACTTCTTGATCCGACTACAAATGAGGTAAGACTAGTTACTTTAGAAAGATAATTCAAAGAGAGAATTTGATTAGGTCATGGCCCATGCAGTTCATTTTGTGCCAAGAGATATAACCATTTAAAGTTGACCTTTATATGGGTACTTGTGAAAAACTAAGCCAATGGAATTCCTTTGAACTTTGCTTGATGTAGGAGAGCTATGATGGCCTTAAAAAAATAAATAAGCATGAATTGAGAGCTTGGAAGTGAACTTAGATTGAGCTTGAAGATCTCATACTTAGAATTTTCAATGCATTCACATTCACGGGAGAATACATGGGTCGTGATACTTCCCGCACCCCTCTCCTTAGAAAATTTCCAGGATCAAGTTATGAGACGGTGATTCCATACTTAGAAAAATTTCACTGTGAAAGCCTTATGGGTGGCCACATGGGCCGTGACACCCCATACGAGTTGTGAACTTGGCTGTGTGATCATACTTGTTCCCATAATTGTGGGATTTCAAGACAATTCCACCACACGGCCTACCACATGGTCCATGAAGTGTCACACAGGCTGTGAGGGATCCACGTGTGGTGTGACTTTGTTTAAAACACCATGTTTAAGGGCCAAACTTCCTCCAAAGGCCAAGGGCCACTGCATAAAGGCTCCACATGGGCTATATAACCTCAATGAACTGTGAGGGCTCCCATGGAATGTCACCTTAGTCCAAACTTTTCAGAACCAAATTTCCATCCTACATTGGTATCGTACAATGTCCAGGTCCTTACACAAAAATACTTTGTAAATAGCGGGATTGTGACCATAACCGACATAAGAAAAATTGAGCTATAACTTGGAACTCTGCTGTCTACCGTACAACGGATAAAGGGTTGATCTACCAGCCAAAGCTAGATCCTTGTCATAATCATCTCATAAAGGGGCAAAAACTTGAACCTATGCTAGGCACATAGCTATAGGACTTGATAATTTATATAAGGATCCTTAGGGTTAGTCCCCTTCAAACAAGCCCACTCGGTGCTAAGTCTTCAACCAACGAGAATACACATATATGTACATACTTGAAAAAGAGGCATAAGTCTTTCCAAATCATAATTAAGCATATTTAGAGTTAACGACCAAAGTATATTGTATAGTCATGCATACTTAGGCTTAAAAGCCAAACGTACTTCAAAATCATGCATACTTGGACTAAAAAGCTAAATCATACTTCATATCATTTTTTTGTGCATAGGGATAGATCCTTATTCTTATACATATTTGTGGATAGTACCCATGGGGCTCTTGAGCCATATCATAGGTATTATGTGATCATATGTTTTCATGACCCAAGCCTAGAGCCTAGACATGACAAAGTGAATGGGAACCCAAAGGGACCCCAAATAAGCCTCTTAGCATATCATTTACACATCCTTGGTTGTGGAAGAATTTAAATAGAAACAAGAGAGTAGAGATGAGGGTAAAAGGACTAAGGGAAGTCTTTCATAGAATAAATCATCAAAGAAGTCAAAGCTCAAGCATAAATATATAACTTATCCAATAACACCTCTAAACATAGAGTGGGCGGGGGCCAAGACAACATGCCGGGATAACCCTCATAGTCATAAGAATCTAAACAAAGAAAACAGTCTTTACATAACATAGGATCAATAGCAATTGTTCTGGGAGTTGAGGACTCACCAAGCTTGCTTCAAGAGATAAAACTAGCCACGTGGAGGAGGAGGATGATCAAGTGGAGCTCCGGTTCCCACATGGAAATATCATGTAGGCATAGAGTATGTGTTAGTATGTTTGAGTGTACTAAGTATGTAGGATTAAATGCCACAAGAAATCAGCAACATAGTCAAAATGCATATACATAGGCAATAGGAAGTACTATATCAATATGGCATACATGATCGATGCATGAAGTGAAACATGGTTATATGGAAACATAATACATGTGTAGGAAGAGACCAACACCAAAAACCTAGCAACTTAGTACATGGAATCCAAGGCCTAGCACCCCCTTGTAAGGTGATTGAGGTATATACCCCTCGATTGGTAGTATGGGCCTACTACCCCCCGATAAGGTGGTCAAGCTATATAGCCATCAACATGGTAGTATGAGGCAAGCACCCCCCGACAAGGTGGTGAAGGAATATACCCCTCAACATGGTAGTATGGGCTTAGCACCCCCGACAAACTGATTGAGGCATAGCACCCCCTCGACTAGGTGTGGTTACTTGCAACACTATCGATACAATTCATGAAATCAACACACAAATACATTCCTGTCATCATCATATAGTCACTTGACTCATAGGTCATGCAATAGATCATCAATAACTCAAGAACCTTAAACCAGACATTTTATCAAACATTTGGTGGGTGTGTAATGTAGTTCAAAATCATGCAATTCAAGAGTGAAATCATGTGCGAAAACTTAATGTAAATCAACCCACCAATACTTGTTAATAACTTCATGCAAGTTACATCAAAACCCCTCATAAAATAACATAATGGATCATACATTCATAGCTCAAAACATGCTCAAACAGTCACAATTTTATGAAAACCCAACATAGTTTATATACAAATTCATAATAAGTAAGACCCATAAGTAAATCAACTTAGAAATATGCAATTTATGTAAAAAAGAAGGTTGGTCACCATGGGTGAAAGGACCCAATGGTTGAAACCCATATGCCTCAAATTTTGAAATTTCCTTGATGAAGATTTGAAAGGAGAACATGAAGCTTGGGTAAATTCCTTGTGATCCAAAATGAGTTTGGAATGCTAGAATTTGGGTGAAACATTTGTCTAATGTTAGAGAGGATTTTGGGGAATTTTTTATATGATATGGTGTTGAAAATGACTAAGTATAGGTGTTTTTATGCATGGGAAGACTTAGGCCCAAGACCCTTAAGCCTTAGGCTGAAATTTAAAAAATTGGCAACAAAATGTACTACTTCCCGACAACTCCGTTTCGCGGAGAGAACCATAGCCTCACTAGAACGTGAAATTTTTGGAAAAAAAATTTTTGCTACGGTTGCTCCAAAATCGAGGTTAGACTCATTTGCTACTCAAGTTTGCCCCCTTATCACGAATATGAAGTCAAAGTATGGATATCACACATAGATTTTAAGGTATATGGAAATTATGATTATGGTCATTTCCAAAACACATTTTTGGGCATTTTTTGGGGCATTTGACATGTCATGTCATAGTTCTACTTATCATGAAAACTTAGCCATAATCATAATTCATTCTTCACGCACATCATTAATCTCATGAAAATCAATGTTCATGCATGAATCTGCCGTGAATGATGAGAAAATAGCATAGGCAATAGAGATTCTTATTTAATGTAACATTATAAGATGAAAACAAAGTAATTCCACGATAAAATCAACAATTAAAGTAGACTAGAGACTACGCATGCTTAGATTCAACATTTAAAGGGATATTCAAACCTTCATAATATCAATGCAATTCAACATAATGAGGCTTAAAACACTTTAAAAGGATCAATTAA
>JAPFFP010043998.1:0-12769 GCA_026153255.1 Solanum medicagineum
ATACTCAAAATGTTCATGAATATCAACTTGTACAACTTCATTTTAAATTTTTTACTATTTATTTATTTTAGTATACTATTTTTTGGACACACGTGCAAAGCACGTGCGAAATATGTGTACGAGAACTAATAAATAAAATAGAGTAGATGACTTGGTTAAAAAACTAATAGCATTTGAGAGACTATTGTTAACATACCTGGAACTTGAGGGAGGGATCTATATTTTCATTTTTACTTCAGGCCCTCAAAGGGCAACTACATAAATCAATTTTCACTTAACTGAAAAACTTGATGAATCATAGAAATACGACTCTTGTAACGTCTTAACCATAAGATTTTGCACGTTCTCAAGCAAATTTGTTTGTTTGATGTGTGTTTGTTGTTATTTTTTAAGAAAATGGGTAAGGCATGGAGTAATCGGTGGAGTGTAAGAAAATGAATGAAAAGGAGAACAAGTTCTAGCATATGGAGGCCTCCACGGTACGTGTAGCATGACATGGACCATGGGAGGGCACGTATTCTTGGCTTGGGCACATGAAGCAAAGAATATAGTTAAGTAGAGGAATGTGGGCGCTTGCACGACCCGTGTGACATAAGACGGACCATGAGGCTCACCATATCCTTGCACTTAGCTTGCCAAGGCATGGCTGGAATGAAGAGAAATGAAAGAGATTAAGGTATGTCCCACGTTGCCTTTCACGGGCCATGGGAACTAACACGGGTTGTGTCTCGTCCCATCAAGTTGATGTGAATTTTAAGTGGTACCATCGAAAAGTAAAGAAATTTTGCAAGGAAGAGTCAACGGGAGCCTCTCATAGGCCGTGTGACATACCACAGACCGTGAGGAGGATCGTGGCATTGAAGGCGAATTTGACAGCACGTAAAATGCTTAAGACAAGGGTCATGGGCTGTTTAACGGACTAGGAACCCTCACCATAGGCCATGTGGAGCAAGCGTGAGGAAGTGATAAGATTTAAAGGCTAAGTAAAAGATCATGGACCATTTAATGGTCCGTTTGGAGCCTCACGGGCTGTGTAGTCGCCCGTACCTATGTAGACACCTATTTACCTATTTAAGTTTGATTACATTTTCCTTGTATATATATATATATATATATTATTTCTATTCGATTGTTTGTTGTCTTTGACTTCTGGAGAGAGAATGACATAAGAACACTATTTTGGGCTTATTTACATTGACTTATTGGATTTTGATCATCTCTTTGAGATTTTAATCAGTGGATTAATCACTTTATTAATAGTAAGTTCTTTATCGTGGTATCTTTATATGGTTGTGGGTTATTTATCTTGAATATGCTAGGCTAAACCCACAACTAGGGTTATAGGAACCGTGACAACTCGTAAATCTCAGGATTGATTATCGTATATATCATAGTGTTCTTCACTTTAACTTCTTCCTTGATGAGTTGACACATTAGGCTAAGCCTATATTTGTTGCACGCTCGGAAGGGATGTGGTGATTAGGTAAAGAATTCTATGACAGAAACTCAAGATTTTTAACCTAGTCTAAGTACTTGAGACTGGAAGGTGAGAGTATTCTGGGATCCATAAAAATGGTTAATGAGTATACTATCTGAGACCGAAAAGTGATGAATGAAATACATATAAGAAGGACCGAAAGGTGAATTAGGTGTCACATAACTTGTTTAATCTTGTATACTTAATCATGAACGGGTTTATGAAATAAATTTGACTACCATATTGGACGGCATGGGGAACAAAATCCTAGATTCTCATTAATTATCTGAAATCCAGTAGGCACTACACATTTTTTTATTACTTTACTTTAATAAATTAGTTTGCAACATCAAAAACCCCCATTTACTTTATGCACTTTTATTTTGAGAGTAGATATTATATCTGAAAAAGGGTGCTAATGGATTCATTCTCATGCATTCCCTATGGTATCGATCTCAACTCTTGTTGAGTTCTATATTTGATCAACGATCGCTTTATTATTCCTTTTGGAATGTAAATTTATGCGTATCAAATTTTTGCACTGTTGCCAGGGAATATGGTGAAGTAATAGTTGCTTCTTTCAATGTTAGTACTAGTCCCTAATTTTACTTTTATTTCTTGTTTCTGTTCCTTGTAGGGAATCGATATTGTATGCCAAGCACCCAAAGCAAGGGCGAAGCACTTATTTCTTACCACCCCGAGTTACCAAAGTCAATCTGCAAAATGAATGCCCAGGAATGTGAAGCAGCGAGGCCAAGAGAGTTGGTTGTAAAATTTGCAGATGGGGGAAATGGCAGTTTGGGTGCGGATGACCTCGCTGGTAATGGGGCGCCACCACCAACACCACTTTGATAGGTGCCACTTGCGCCACCCCTGCAGCAGCAACCTATTTTGAGACCTCAGGTTCCCCAACAACCACAAGCAGCGAATAAGGATGATAATGGTGTTGGGACCACATGAGCAATAGTGCTTCCTCCATTACCTGCAAGTGTCAAGCTTACTATCACTAGCACTATGCTGCAGATGCTCTAATTGAAAAAGTTGTTCAGCGGAGTAGCAATTGAGTACGCAAATCAGCATGTCATGAACTTCTTGGAGATATGGCAGTCGCCCGAAATTCTAGGGGTCAGTCAATAAGCAATCCGGTTGAGGTTGTTCCTGTTGTCTCTTTCTGGTGACGCGACAAAGTGGCTGCATGTGCTTCCTCATGATTCCACCCGCACTTGGGGAGAGATAAAAGAGGCTTTCTTGGAGAGGTTCTTCCCTATGTCGAGGACGTTGAAGATCAAAGATGAGATTGGGTCTCACAAGCAATTACCGATTGAAGCACTATGCGAAACTTGGGAGAGATTTAGATGAAAGATCAAATAGTGCCCTAACCACAATCTCACTGATGACCACTTGAAAAAAGTCTTCTACAGGTCTTGGAACTTTGTGACTAAGCCTATCATTGATGCAGCATGTGGAGGATCATACATGGCCAGAACTTTCCCAAACATCATTGTGATCTTGGATTAGGTAGCTAAGAACAACGGGGCATGGTATACCATAGATGGAGACTGCTTTGGGTTTATCTTCGAGATAACTGCAAAACAAAGGAAGAAAGAGGAAGAATAGGATCAAGACATGGCACATATGCGGACCCAAATGGACTTGCTGACAAAGAGGCTACTAGGTGGAGGACTAGAAAAATGTAAAGCTATGGAAACAATGCCCAGGTATGATGAGTGAGGCTATGACTATGAGGAGGAGGCAAACTTTTTAGGCAGCCAAGGGGGTTACTGGACATTCAATTCTGGTAGCCAAGGTCGGAACTATGGTTGTGATAACTACCAAGGGAATTGGCAAAAGAGAGATGGCTATAGGAATGGATGAATGGGAGAATGTGTACAACCCATGAGCCGTGAATGCCAAAATGATGGTGGTGGAAACTCGAAACTAGAGGAGCTGATAGCAAAGGTTCTTGACAAGGTGGAGTCCAATGAGGCAGGGGTGCAAGACATGCGGGGAGAAATGTCCAACGTTCGACAACTGGTTGACTCGTATTCTACCTCGATCAAGCAATTGGAGCAACATATGGTGCAACTATCAGCCTCATTGAATCAGAGGCAAGCAGGGTCACTTCATATTGACACTATCCAGAACTCGAAAAATGATGGTCACTACATAGCAGTAACCACAAAGAGTGGTAATGTACTTTCTAACCCTATTGTAGCCAGTGATGCAGGTATTGATAAAGCTGATGGCAAGGTACCTGACCCTGTGGAGGTGCATGATGATGATGAAGGTGATGCGATAGAGGTGGCACCAACAAAGGTTGAGGTTACTGAAGATGCTAAAGAGTCAGGCAAACCAGTTTCTCTGTCTCTTTCTGTCATTCGCAAGCCACCACCACCAATTCCGTCAGAGGTTGAGGAAGAAGGTAGAAGATTGCAATTTCCAGAGATTCTTGTCTATGCTGAAGGAGTAGTCAATAAATATCCCTCTAGTGGAAACACTTAAGAAGAAGCTGGGCTACGCTAAGTTCATAAAGGACTTAAAAACTAAGAAGAGGACAACCAAGATCGAGCCGGCAAACAATCTTCATCACTGTAGCGCCATTTCTATAAGGTCACTAGTTAAGAAGACGGAACATCCAGGAGCATTCACTATCCTATGCAGTATTGGGGGATGTGACTTTGTACGGGCTTTTTGTGACTTGGGTGCTAGCATTACCTTGATGTCGCTGGCAGTTTACAAGCAGTTGGGCTTAAGAGCCCCCATACCCACTATTATGCGGCTACTCATGGTGGATAGGTCAGTGAAGTGGCCCGTGGGGATTTTGTGCGATGTGCTGGTCCATATGGGTAGGTTCCTCTTTACAGCGGACTTCATCATTTTGGACTGTCAAGTGGACTTTAAGGTCGCTATCATCCTCGAGAGATCATTTCTGGCGACTAGCAGGGCATTAGTAGATGTGGAGCATGGGGAGATTACTTTCAGATTGAACATTGAGGAGGTAAATTCAGTGTGTGTCCACTGCTATGAAGAGACCCAAAGAGGTAGAAGTATGTTTGTCATGGACGTGGAAGATGATTGTTTTTCTAAGATTTCGATCAAAGAAAAGATGAGCATGGATGCACTGGCCGCGGTATTAATGAACTTCCTAGAGGATGGTTTCAATGGGTAAAAGGATAATGTATATGCTTTGCAAGCCAGGGGAACTAGACCCTTTGTCCCCAAAAAGTTGGACTTGGACTTAAACAATAGACCGACTCTACCAACCAAACCTTCTATTGAGGAACCTCCTACTGTGGAGCTCAAGGAGCTGCCAAAATACCTAAGGTATGGAATTTTGGGCACTAATAACACTCTTCTGTGATTATGGCTACAGATCTTTAGGAGGACCAGGTGAAAACATTGTTAGGGGTCCTCCAGAAGTTTAGAAGGGCTATTGGTTGGACCATTGCAGATATTATAGTGATTCCTCCTAGGATATGCACTCACAAGTTCAAGTTAGAGGATAACTATGTGGCCAACATGGAACACCAACACATGCCTGATCCACCCATACAAGAGGTGGTGAAAAAGGAGATAATTAAGTGGCTATATGTTGGAGTGATATATCCTATCTCCGGCAGCAGGTGGGTTAGTCCAATACAATGTGTTCCTAAAGAAAGGGGGCATGACGGTGGTCATAATAAGAAGAATGAGTTGGTCCCTTTGTGATCTGTAACTGGGTGGCGAGTATGCTTGGATTACTGAAAGTTGAATAGATGGACTTTGAAGGAACATTTCCCCATGCCCTTCTTGGACCAGATGTTAGACTAGCCGGCAGAAAGAGGGTGGTGCTTCTTCCTGGATAGGTACTTGGGCTACAATCAAATTTCCATAGCCCCGGAGGATTAGGAGAAGACTTCTTTCACTTTTCAGTATGAGACTTTTGCTTTTACGAGGATGCCTTTCGGGTTATGCAATGCCCCAGCCACTTTCCAGCAGTGTATGATGTCGATCTTCTTTGAATGGTCGAAGACACCCTTGAGGTATTTATAGATGACTTCTCTGTAGTGGGTGATTCCTTTGACAATTGTTTGTTGAATCTTAGAAGGGCACAACAACAATGTGAAGGGTGAACTTGGTCCTAAATTCGGAAAAGTGCCATTTCATGGTCAAGGAAGGGATAATCCCTGTCCATAATATTTCCGATAAGGGTATAAAGGTAGATAAGGCAAAGATTGAGGTTATTGAGAAATTTGCATCTCCCATCTCAGTCAAAGGGGTCCAGAGTTTTTTTGGGCATGCAAGCTTCTACCACTGATCATAAAATATTTCTCCAAGATTGCACACCCACTGTGTAAACTATTGGAGAAACATGCCAAGTTTCAGTTTGATGACAGTTGCCGGCATGCCTTTGAGACTCTAAAGCAAAAGTTGATCTCTGCATCAGTGGTAATTACACTTGACTGGGCTACCCGTTTTGAGGTTTATGTGTGATTCGAGTGGAAATGCTATGGGTGTTGTACTAGGGTAAAAACGCAACAAGATATTTTAGTCCATCTACTACACTGGCAAGATCCTCAATGATGTTCAAAGGAATTACACAGTGACTAAGCAGGAGTTGGTAGCTGTGGAATACTCATTTGATAATTTCAGGGCCTACTATTGGGAAAAAAAGTGATTGCGCACACAGACCATGAATCATTGAGATACCTTATGGAAAAGAAAGATTCTAAGCCAACGCTAATTAGAGTGGTTCTCCTACATCAAGAGTTTGACTTTGAGTTCCAAGACCGAAAAGGGACTGAGAAGTAGGTGGCAGACCACTTATCTGGGTTGCAGGATGAGTCAAGAGCTAATGATTGGTTGAACATCAATGATTCCTTTACCGATGAGCAGGTCTTGGCAGCTTCTATTAGCTTAATTCCTTGGTTTCCCGATTTTGCTAACTATCTAGTGAGTGACATTATGCCTGAGGGCCTTAACTTTCACCAGAGAAAAACATTTCTTCATGATATGCGTAGGTACTTCTGGGATGAACCGTACTTGTTCAGAACATGCTGATGGGGTCATTAGGCACTGTATACCGGAAGCGTAGATGATGAGTATCATGGAGGCTTGCCACTTCTCTGCAGTGAGGGGGGCATCATGGTGGTGCCAAGACAGCAAAGAAGATCTTGCAATGTGGGTACTATTGGCTCACCATCTATAAAGACGCCCATGACTTGGTGTAGGGTTGTGATCAGTGACCAACATCTCTAGGTGTCAAGAGCTGCCCATGACTCCTATTCTTGAAGTGGAGACGTTTAACATCTGAGGAATTGACTTCACGGGACTTTTTGTGAGCTCCTATGGCATAAGGTACATCTTAGTAGCAGTGAACTACATCTCTAAGTGGGTGGAGGCAGTTGCATTGCCCAACAATGAAAGCAAGAGTGTTGTCCACTTTCTGAGATTCCAAATTTGGGACACCCAGAACTATCATTAGTGATGGGGGTTCTAAATTTTGTAACAAGATCTTTTGCACTGTGCTGGCTAGGTGTGGAGTATGAAAAAACAAGGTGGCCACACCCTATCATCCGCAGACAAGTTGGCAGGTTGAAGTTTCAAAAAGAGAGATCAAGGAGATCCTGACCAAGTCTGTGAATGCGACTAGAATTTATTGGGCCCAAAACTGGATGATGCACTATAGGTTTATAGGACGGCTTGAAATACCCCCATTGGTATGTCCCCATATCAATTGGTGTTTGGTAAAGCCTAGCATCTACCTATGGATTTAGAGTACAAGGCACTCTAGGCTCTAAAGAAGCTGAACATGAATTGGGATGTGGCTACTGACTTGAGACTTGACCAACTCAATGAGTTGGATGAGTTTCGTCTCCAAGCTTATGAGAGTGCAACAATTTGCAAAGACAAGATGAAGTTCCAACACGACAAGCACATTGCACAGCGGAGTTTCAGTGTTGGTGACAAGGTTCTTCTCTACAACTCTAGTTTGAGGTTGTTCCCAAGTAAGCTCAAGTCTAGGTGGTCTGGCCTATATAAGATTGCTCAAGTATTCGTACATGGTGCAATAAAGCTAGAAGCTGAAACGGGGCATCGAGTCAAAGTTAATGGGCGACGAGTGAAGCAATACTTGGGTGTTGTAGATGAAGCCTTAGTGATTGAGATCGTGCAGCTTGATGAAATCTGAGTAGTCAACATAGCTGCGTCGTGCCGCGATATTAAACCAAGTGCTTCATGGAAGACAACCCATGCATTGTGATAGTTAAAAAAAGTTATTATTATGTCATGCATTTTCTTATTTTTGATTTTCTTGTGCCGGTAAGTATAAAAGTCACTTATGGAGTACATGTGCCTACACGTGGTGGGGGTGATGTCGCCCAATTTACACCTCATTTTTTAGAGGATAAAGTGGTCGCTATCAAGATATAGAACCTAACCAAGGTTAGGATAGATCTGACAGGGAATACGTCGACTCAAGAAAATTCACCAATATGCAATCCGAGTAATTAACATACTCAATTCCCCAGAAGGGGCGGGGGGTTGCAATAATCAATAAGAAAATAAAACTAACTAACTATTACAAGAAAAAAGTCAATAATAGAGAGCAACTAGGGTATTGTGTTCCCCATGATTCCCCAACTTAGTATCACCAGATAACCTAATTCTTGTCTAGTGTATAGCACGCAGGATGGTTATTTAAGTTCACCAAGCCCTTTGATCAAAGGCTAGAGGTGAATTTCACTATGCGACTTGGCCCATCTACATATTGTGCATTACTAACCATTACCTATTAGTCCCAGTACAGCCTCCCCTTGGCGCAGTTCGGTTGATTAGACGAGAACACATCAATCGAATCCAATTAATTAATTTCTTTTCCAATTCTTACTACCTTGGTCCGGTCAGTAACACTAGGCGGGTTCTAATGTTGTCCACCATTAGAAAACATGCAAAATGAAGCGAATTAAATAATACATGCATATACACCTTCCAAGAATTATGAATTATCCGATTTTACTTTGTAAGTTCTACATAGTTCCCACAACCCTAGTTGTGTATTTAGCTACTCATGCTATGTGTAGATGAAGAGATTATGAATTGAGTAAGACATAATTAAATATTTACACAACAGATTTAAGAACAAGCAATTCAAGTTCAATGAAAATCACAAGCTTTATGATCAAATTCAACCACAAGTGTTCTCAAAGACTCTCTTACAATTTTCTCTCTCAAAATAGTGAGTTCTCTCAATACTAGGCTAAAACTTATCATAACTGATGAGAACTTCAGAAAAATAATCTAAAAGATCTATTTATGACAATTAAAATTCAAATCCTAAATGACTTAAGAGAACTGGTCGGCCCGCCTAACGAAAGCTCTAAACGACCCGTATTGAAGTTTACAGCCTATAATCGAGGTCTCGTATATTGTTTTTGGAAAATTGGACTTCCTTGTTACGTCTCGTAAAATAGTTTACGACCCTTAAAAGGGGGTATCGTCTTATAAGCTTTAGAAAGTCTTCATTCTTTGATCCTCAGGGAACGAAACCTCTTCTACGACTCGTAATGCTTCTACTACTCGTCTCCACGTTCGTAGAATTAATTTCAGAAACTTGGCCCCTCACTAGCATTCCTTACGACACCACTCTACGGCTCGTAGAATGGTGTACGACCCACTCGTATGAAAACAAATTTGCAACAACTTCTGTAACTTTCCCCAAAAACATGGCCAACCTGTAGTCTTGCAAACATAAACACAAAAACACATAAAACCCACTAAATTGCATTGAGAATACACAAAATTCCGAGTTTTAAGCATCAAAAGTGTTGTATTTTGGCAGCACATCAACACCCTCAACTTTAAATTGTTGCCTGTCCTCAAGCGACAGACTCAATCTATATAGACAATATAGTAACACACAGACCTCAACTCAATGACATACATCACATAAATCTCAGACTTAGATACCCACACCACTTTTCAAAACAGGATTAGATAGCTATTTAGTAAACAAATGCACACTGGTGCATGTGACAACACAACTATGATAAGTAAGGTATTGTCAACAACCCACAATCACTGAACAAGCCTATTGCTAACAATACAATGCAAGTGCCTTCACAGAAAGAAGTCAATATATTTGACACTTAGTGATGTTCCCATGTTTAGCATTGGGACTGTGCAAAATCACTCACTCTCACAACTGAAATTCATGAATAATGACTAATACCATAGGCTTGCCCCTATACTCATGACTCATACCTTCAACTAATTGGGATGGGATCAATTTAGGACTTTCTAGGTTTGTAACACAGGCTTAAGGGGCATTGGTATGATATTTTTGGAAAATAGTGACTAAAGCCCCTCCTTGAAACATCGTTTTCCTACACTTTTGCCGCACTAACTTTCCTATTTTCACCTTATTCTCGCTTTTCCTATTTCAGGCTTTCCTGGGTGCTTCATTTTCATTTTTTCGCTTTTTGCCTTGTTTTTACAATTCATTTTACGTTTTAGCTCACATCTAAGGCTTCACTTATTTTTCTTGTACCTAGTAAATGATTTTTCTCCGTATTCCTAACTCACCCCCTTATTTTTGTGTTTCACCCTTACACCAACCACCCTCAACTTAGGCTTTTGGCCTATGTTAAGGTGCACAATATCCATCCTCCGAACCAAGACCACTTTTGGTAGCCTCCCTCAACTTAGGCTTTTTGCCTCAATCAAGGTACATATTGTTTAAGGAAAGACCAGGGCCAATTTTAGGATTTTTCACTAGATAAGGCTAGATTAATCGGGTGTTTTCAAAGAATAGCACATGTTAGGCTCAAACATTAAGAACAAGGGATTATATTATCATTTTGGTTGGTCATTTTGGCTAAAGTGGACTATTTAAGAACAATGACCTAAGATCCTTTCCTAATCCAATTAATCTATGATCTAACTTAGAGTAACATGACAAGTTCTGAATTAGCGCAAAACACATGAATTTATCAAATTAAGCTCACACTCACATGGCACTGCATATATTATCAACAAAAAGACACACAAATCATGCTTCTTATCTTATGTACCCTCACTTATCAGAACATATATTGTCACACACCTAAACATGAATGGTTGCTATCTAACTACTAATCAAAACCTTTTGGTGGATATCATTTTTCAAACAAAACACAAAAATGTTGTATGCCATAAGTATTGGTACTATATTCTACAGTTATTATCTAAATATCCTTAACGTGCCGATTCAATAGAAATTAAATATCTACAGGGAAAAAGAACACATGCAAAAAAATCCCAAGATAAAAAATTAGGGTAGTTACAGACCCAAGCTACTCAGACTTCACAGAAGCCCATAACTATCCACACCCCATCGAAAAAGATGTGCATTTTCCCCAATGCACAAAATCAAAATAAAATAGAACATAAAGGGTCAAAAAACATACCTGGGCGCCTGAGTGCCAATCTGTGGCTAAGTCTGGCCACCCTTCTCCTTTGGGTTGGTCTGCTCAACAGTGGTACTTCGTCCGGAGGGGCCAGTACCCCTCAACTGCTCCTCCTCTCGAGCTCCTCCATCTCTGTCATCCTCACTTGTACATGTCTCTCATCTGGCTCCTCATCCATATAAGGTCTTTTCCCTAGGGAAGAATGGGTAGGCTTCTCAGGAGCAAATAAATCAACTTCTGGCACCAAAGATGTAGTAGATCATAGTGCAACCTGTGTCACTAGTGCTGTTGTTAAGTTAACTCGGAGCTGTAAGATCTCCGTTTGTATAGCCAAGAAGTCTGAATGCCAAGCCCTGCCTTATTTCTACTATACCATCTCCTCAAAGGCATCGATCCGGGCATCTAGATAGTAGCGATCGTGAATGCCTGACTCCGACCCTCTGAGTGTGCTATCGCTTGGCAGACCCATGGCCTAATCTGATGAACAAGCTGAGTCAACTATGACTCAGCATGTGATAAACTCTGTGCCAAGGCTTGTATAGAAGCGGAAGACATGTAGATCATGCCCACGGTAATAGGCTGTGAAGTAGTGGCCTATGGTGCAGGAACAACAATAGTGGGTCCCCTCTGCTCAATTGCCTCGGGTTGCGGGGGCCTCTCCTCACTAGCAGCAACAGTAGTTGTAGTGGTGGCAGTTTGAGAACCCTTTAGTGGTGGTGTAGGGGCGAACATCTCAGGCATGGGTGGAGGCTGTGCTAGTCGGAGTGCCATCAGGTTCTCTTCAGCCTTAATCAGGCTGGGATATAATGTCTGCTGGCTCTCAATCATCTGGTCCAGCGAATGTAATATGTCCACCCTCAGCCCTAAACAGAGCATGTAAATTAAGTGTAGGAATGGGATGGAGGTGAACTTCTTCAGTGCGGCCTCATGGATCTGCTCAGCAATGAGGCAGGTCCAGTCAATCTCATAACCAGCTAAGATGCTAGCAACAAAAATTGCACCCTTCGACATCCAAGTATTATCAACAAGTGTTGGTCGAATGTGTGAACGAACAACTGCCCACCAAATATTGGCGAGGAAGCTGACCGAAGCCTTGACAATAGGCTCCGAGCGAGTGGCAACCTATGTAGGTTCCATACCCTGCTCTGCAATATATCCGATCACCCATCTCATCAATGTGGCTCGTCACTTAGGATCCTTTATCACTAGTGGGTCCCTCTTCTTCCCCACCCCATATTCAAACTTTACGGTGGGTCTGAAGGCAGGAAACTATAGGACCAAATAACATATGGTGGATGGTAGCCTCAGATATATCCACCCTCCGGCCCTTTACTCTCGTCTTGGTCAGTCTTGGTTGAGCAAGGGGCTTCTTCCCCTTTGTAAGAGTAAGCAGGATAGTGGCTACGTAGAAGGCATAAAACTCCTTCACCATGGTCGGGGAGTATCGTTTGAGAGGTTAGGTCAACCACTAAAGCCCGTATCTAGTCAACATGTCTTAGAGGCCAGGGACACAGTCAAGTCTGTCATCTATGACTCTGGGCTCCTCATAAATGGAGTGGGCTGGCTTGCCACGCTCTCTCTGCTATGTGTCCTCTACATATATGTCTTCCATGCCTTTGATGCACCGCCTGTTAATGAGAGCATTCAGTTTAGATTATGATGATCGGGGTGCGCCGGAGGACTTTGCCTCTGATCTGTCCTAAGATCCTCCCCGAGAACTGAACTTCTCTCTGAATAGAGTCTTCTGTGGTAAACTTCTCTCATCGCTACCTCCCTCCTCAGACTAGGGAGAGTGAGCAACAGGACCCTGAGTATGCCCAGCTCTGGTAGTGGCTTTGGTTTGTGGTATAGTAGCCTCTGGGTCTGG
>JAPFFP010043999.1:0-12768 GCA_026153255.1 Solanum medicagineum
AAAATTGGGGGGTATAAGATAAAGGGGGGGGGGGGGGGGGGGGGGGGAATAGGGTATGCAAGTAGCAAAAATTTAAAATTTTTTTAAGGAAAAACAATTTTTTCAAAAAAATAATTATTTCGGAATGGGGATTGGGGTCATATGGATTGAGCATTAATAATTTCACTTTGATTTAATATTTTGTTTTAGCTTTAGGAGATTAAAGTGGGTTAGAACCATTTCACCCAAATAATATTTGACCAAATGCATATTTACCCATATTTTAGATGGATGGATTGTTATCCAATCTATTTTAGCTCAATCCATCTAAATCTGATCCAATCTAACCATTTGCCACCTCTAATATTATATTAGTTATAATAATTAAGAATATTTTAAATAGTAGCTACTGTAGTCAACTAATGGTACATTATTTTTTAATTAAAAATTAATTTAAATCCTCCATAATTGAATAAAGTAATATTATATGGATAAGTTCTACTCAACTCTTTCAATTCTCTCACTACCACAATTCTCTCAGTCCGGCTGCTGTTTTCTCGAAGTTCCCATCGTTTGGAAGAGATCTGAGTTTTCCTTTTCAATTTGGTTGAGGTAATTAAAGCCTCCTCCCCATTAGGGTTTCAATTAGGTTGTGATTATGTAAACTCTCCCCCTCGTTAGGGTTTCAATTTGATTGAGGTAATGGAAACAATGAACTCCAATTTTGCTCAATTTGGTTGCCTCAGTATTTCTCTCTTTTTGTGTTTTGCTAGTTCTAACTCAAGGTTATGCTTTCTTGCATTTTTTAAAAAAATAAAATTTTGGGCTAGTGGATGCCCATTTTATTGCATAAAGTCAGTTTACAATTAGTCACCTGATTGGCCCAAAGCAAGGCCCAATCCGGTAATATTACATGACAAATGGCTAGTGGATGCCCATTTTATTACATAAAATTAGTTTACAATTAGAGACCTGATTGACCCAAAGCAAGGCCCAATCTGGTAATATTACATGACAAATAAAGGGTTTCCTCATCTTGATTCCAGTTGCCCTTTCCTCTTTTTGAACATAATATCTCAAGAAGCTCCTAGTGTCTTCTTTCTTCTTCTTATCCTGTAGATGATAAACGCCTTGACATGCTTGGATTTGTGCTCCGACCATCGTAAGTATCATCTTGCTCACATTCCCTTCTTGCTGTCCTGTTCTAATGAAGATTCTCTTGCTGTTCTTACAAGGATGTGCGCTTTGGCTCTGAATCTATGTCTTTTTATAATGTAAACAGGAGTTCCAATCATTCTCACATATGTAAGTCTCTATTAC
Source organism: Solanum medicagineum (assembly GCA_026153255.1). NCBI lineage: Eukaryota > Viridiplantae > Streptophyta > Magnoliopsida > Solanales > Solanaceae > Solanum > Solanum medicagineum. The sequence goes on from JAPFFP010043999.1 coordinate 1,300, forward strand.
TCCATCTCCTTGTTGTAGCTTCGATCCTAACCCTGTATTCCTCACATGGTGTGAGGGAGAAAGAACAGATAACCCTCCATGCCAAATCTCGGGCCGAACATTTGCTACGCTTGTCGAATCTGGTTTTCTCCTTTAATCTTTTGCTGACTTTTTGTTATATGTATGACTAGCTATGAAAGCAGCTTTTATTTCCAAATGCACGTATGTAAATTTATAGATACTATAGCTATGTACCTGTATTCTCAATTCTTGCATTTAATTTCACTCTAACAAATTTATTTGTTGAAATTTGTAAATGAAAAAAATAATTTAGGAAATAAAAAAAAGTTCTAATTGATAGATATAATTAGCATAAATGATTTTTCCGAACTAAGCTTGCTTACTGGATGCTAATCAGTCAACTCCTTAGTGAAAGGAAAATTTTATTAAACAACAAATGCCACATCTTCCATGAAGTAAAAATGAAAGAATCCTATAGACAGTTCTCTCTGTTAAGCTCAACTGATCTTGTGTATATCATCATGACTTCACCAATTCTTACACTTTGTTTAAACAACGATGCATTAGCAAGCTTGTGATCTACAAACTTCCTTTTACAGAGTGAATTGCTTTCTTTAATCGTCCTGCATCTTTGATTAGTTCTAATCATATTCTCTAGCACTAGTTGTTCGATTAAAGCCTCGTTAAGAGAAGTATAATTTGGATAGTTCAGTTTCAATCGTCATTTATGGTGAATATAGATGGTTAGTGGAGATATAGCAATGTAAATGTGATGATGTGAAAGTGGGAACAAATTACAAAAAACAGAGAAGAAGAGCGGTAGAGTGGTGGACTTCATGATGTATGATTTGAATTAGATTGGCTGATAAATTGGAGTGAAACATGTCAATAGAGCAATAGAGCATTGAGCGAAAATATGTCAATTGTATATAAAAAGAAGTAGTAAGCATGTAGGATGGAATTTACATGAACAAAGGCAAGATATCTTACCAAATTCCTATATTTGTTTGTGGTCAGTTGTAGTAGGAACAATGATCACTTGTAAATCCTGTGCAATAAGGAAACCCGATTACAAGTTAACCCAAGCTTTATTAGCAGTAGTACATCAGTTTGATAATCAAAGCTTTTGATATTTAGTTCATGCAACATCAAATCACCATTTCGAGTAGTATAGCAGTTAAGTTTGTGGTTGTTGTTGAAGTAGAACTGAATAAAATAACATTGGCTTGACTATGAGAAATCACTAATCTAACATCCAAAGCAATCATGAGACTTCCATATATATGGTATTTGAATGATACAGTGTAGATGAAGTCTTGAATGATTAAGGGCACTCACTTGGCTAAGCATATGTAGCAAGGTATACGTGTTCGTCTATTGTAGAAATGGGACCTTTTGTGTTCATTTGTTGTAGAAGTAGGACGTTTATGTGTTCTATGTTTGATAATTTTAAATAGAGAAAAGCAAGGAGTTGCATCAGTTAAGAAGGAACTTTGGTGGCTGTTAGTGGCAACTATTGTTGAAGAGTTGGTAGCATGGCACAACTTTAAGTTAGGTTTTTTTAGTTAGGGGTATTTTGGAAATTTAATATTTAATTTTTAAAGTTCATGCTTTTAAGGTAGTATAGATAGATAGATAGATGTCTTTCTATTTTTTGCTTTTGGTACATCACATGTAGTTTGTTAAATGTCCTTTTATTTTTCTCTCAACGGACATCAGATGTTATTTGTGTCTTTGCTAGTGAACATATTATGACATGGGAGAGTTTTGAAAAGAGTTTCACATAGTTAATCTAAGATATTTTTTTAAATGTAAATTTTGTTGGTGCATTGCATCATTTTATTAATAACTCAAAACTATAAGTAAAGAGTTACAAAGATGGGCTAACCCATAAAATCTAAAACCCTTCCGCACCCAGTTCAATCTGATTTGATAGGGACCCAACCCAACTACACTATAAAAGGTGTGGGGAAGCTTCCTAATAACATTTCCACTTTCCAAAGATGGCCCTCCGTATTCTCTCTTCGTTGACACTGCCCTGCTGCCGAATATCCATGGTTTATTTGTTGTTTCTTGTTTCCATTCTACTTTTGCTTCTTGATCTTATTCTTGGCGTATGTCTGGATTAAGAAAGCTCTTCCATCTCCTTTTCCTTCTTTATTAATTTGTTGAGCAGCTTACAGATCCTTATCAACATTTCTGAGTCTACATTAATTTCCTTTTCTTGAAGTTGGTTGGGCTCTCAGCATATTTTGACAGTGGACAACCATTCCTCGTATTTGGAATGAAGTTAGTTCTTCAAGTTTCTTACTCCCCCTGAAGTTAAATCTGGTCAACTTGTTTTTGTGTATTATCTTACCGGATGATTTTTGTACTTATGACCCATTTTGTTGTGTAAATATGACGAAAATCGTAAATAACTTTGGTTCTCTAACAATAAGCGGCACAATTCTATAAAAACACTAATGCAAACTTACTCTGTATGTGGCACCGTTATCTGCTTAGTGTCCTAGTTCTAAGTGTAGGTATTTGCTACTTGTTTATGTTAATGATCTGTCAACCCACCTTAGGAATATGCATGAATTCTCCGAACACCATGTGTTTCCCTTCTTGTAAATCTGTATTTGCAAGAAAGTCAGCCAGTTCGTTGGCCTCTCTGAATATATGTTGAATAGTGATCTACTGAGCATGTGCATGTTGGATTATCCTTCAAGAATCTCTACTATTTCCCTGGTGGCTTAAACTACCTTTAAGGATCATTAACATCATTAGAGAATCTGATTCTAGTATCTTACCCATTTGTGTTTCCTTTTTTCAGTGCATGACAACTTCTAGAATAGCCTTGGCCTCTGCTTGAATGTTAGACACATGTCTAAGTATACCTGCCTGTGCATAGCATAGGTCCCCTTTGTGATTTCTGATATAGAAGCCAGATGAGCTTTACCTCAGATTCTCTTTACTGGCCCCACCAGTCTGGTGCCCCACTAATGGTAATATCCAATTGATTATATAGTTATATAGTGTAGGCCTATAGTCACTTAAGAGTTTTATCAAATTTTCCTAACTATAGCCCCTTACCGTCATCCTAGGATTCAAAACTTCAATCAGATGGTGTACACTTCTCTGAATGTTATGAATCATAGTATTCATGGTAATGTCCCCGCTATGTCTCCTACTATTTCTCCTCTTCCGTAATTCCCATAGAACCAGTGGTGGAATTGTATTGTAAACTTGTTGTAATTTAACATTGCTAGCCTCTGTCCACCACCTCTTAACTAGAGCCTGGAGGTGTGCCCTCCACTTGTATACCCACCAAACTACCAAAAAACTTCCATAGGTTTTCGGCAATAGGTGCTGTTAAGAAGAGGTGAAGCATTGTTTCTTGTGAGTGTCCTTCGCAACACCAGCATCTAGAAACATTGCTAATTCTAATTCTTTTCAAATTATCATCAGTAGCAATTCTACAATTCCATGCTTTCTAGAGGAAAAATTAATCTTGAATGGAATGCCTTTAACCCAAAGGTGTTTATTCGCTTCCCCTTGGGTCCTTTTGGTTCTAACTAGCTTTTAATCAGACTTCACTGAAAAGGATCCATCAGAACCCTTGTCCCACTGCCCTGCTGTGATAAACTCCTTCACATCAATCTTTTCATTTGATGTATTATTATCCTTAATGTAGTAAAGTGCACCCAGTTTGGTCCAATTATCAAATCAAAAGCTATTTTTACCTGTTTTTCACTTGCCACCAAATATCATATTCCACCTCCTCTCTTATCCTTATCATTTTTCTCCATAGATGTGAGGCTTCAGTTCCTTTAGCTATTACAGATGCAACTTTTTGCAATATTTATTCCTCATGAAGTTACTCCATAAAAAAGCAATAGAAGTCCTAAAATTCCACCATACCTTAGAAAAAAGAGCATCTATCACACATTGAATAGATCTGAATCCAAGACCTCCTTCCACTTGTGGATAGCATAGTATGTCCTAGGCTACCCAGTGCTTCCCTTTAGTTTCTCCAAAACCACCCCAAAAGAATTTTGCAAAGATTCTGTGAATAATTTCTATTACTTCTTTAGTGGGGTTCATCATACAGATCTAGTATATAGGAATTAACTACAATACATGTTTGATCAATATGTATTTATCCCCTGTAGTGAGCAATTTGCACTTCTAGGAAAGGACCCTGTTAATGATTTTCTTAACCAATCCCTTAGAGTGTATCTTCTTCTGTCTACCAAAAAAAGCCATCCTAGGTATGTAAAAGGGAACTGACCCTGCCTAATTCCAGTCTATCTTCTCAGCTTTTTTCCAACTAAGCTTGGGGTTTTTCATGCAAGTACAAGAAGCTCTTGGAAAGATTAATCAACTGGCCTGATAACCTTTCATAATCTTTCAACACTTTCATTATCATCATCACTGATCTCTTGTTGGTTGAGCAAAATAAGATTGTATCATCTGCATGGGCCAGATAATTGATCTTATCAGTCCATTTAGGTAAACCAATGCCAATATAATATCATTTTCATTAAGCTGTTTTAGAGCCCTAAATAGGGACTTTGCAGCAATTATGAATAAAATTGGAGATAGGGGATCTCCCCGCTTTACTCCTTTGGATGAAGGAAAAAAATCGTAAGTCTGCCCATTGATCAATATAGAATACTAATTATTAGCTAGAATCCTCCGGATCATGTCAATCATTTTCTCCCCAAATTTAAATCTTCTCATTACTTTGGTAAGAAAGATCCAAGACACTCTATCATATGCCTTAGTCATATCCAACTTCACCACCCTATTATGATGTTTCTTCCTTTTGTTGATGTCCCTTTATATTTCTTGAGCAAGCAATACATTTTCAGTTGTATTTCTTCCCTTCATGAAGCCTGTATGATTAGCTGATATGACCTTGTGAAGTACATTCTCCATTCTTCCATGGATGACTTTAGATATGATTTTGTTAATGAAGGAACTAAGGCTGATTGGTCTTAGATCATTGAAATTCCTTACCATCTCTTTTTTTGGTATAAGGACCAGTGTGGTGTGTGTGATATATCTTGGAAGTTCTGCACCACCAAAAGAAGAATCTCACTACATTTATCACCTCTTATTTAATTATCTCCTAACAAGATTGATCAAATTTTCTAGAAAAGCCATCAGGTCCACTAGCACTGTCTTTGTTCAATCCAAAGACCACATCTCTGATTTCAACTTCTTCAGGCCACCTTCCCATCTCCATTCTGTCTTCATCTATAAGTACCCTTGAGATGATGTTTAGGGTATCAAAATCTGTATTTTAATTATTCTCAGTAAATTAGGGTTTACAACTTCCTCCCCAATTTGCAGAGATGACTCCCGCATTCTTCCTTGATTGTCTTCAATTTTCTGAATATCTAATCTTTTCCTTCTCCCCTTCACATAGGAGTGAAAAAATCTTGAATTTTGATCTCTCTCCCTAAACCAATGCATACATGCCTTCTGTTTTCAATATTCTTCTTCAATTACTTGAAATCTTCTCAGTTCTGCCTCTACTTTTTTGAGTTTTTCTGTATTCTCCTCTATAGGATCTAGTTCCAGATGGACTTCTTTTCATCCTCACAATATCTTCCAATGTTGCAATTTTTTTGAAAAAGTCCCTATAGGTTGCCTTACCCCATTTAATAAATGCGGGTTTCAGTCTTCTCAGCTTCTCAGTCAGAACCTTGAAAGGTGAACCCCCCACTGCCATCTCCTAAGACTTCTTTACCTCCTCCTTAAAGGACTGATGCTTAGTCCAAAAATGAAGAAAATGAAAAGGTTTCTTAATGAAGCTCATCTCTGATTTACAAGAAACATTGAGAGGGGCATGATCAGAACCATCCCTCACCAGATGTTGGACAACACTTTGATTGCACGCATGCCAAAAAATTTCATTGCCCAACACCCTATCAAGTTTCTTAAAAATATTGTCTTCCCCCATTCTCCATTCCACCGTGTATACAAGCTTCAAGAGTATGGAAATTTAGTGAGCGCACAATTACTAACACATTATAAAAACTCAGTGGTTTCTATCTTAGTAACAAGCAAACCTCCAAGCTGTTTCGAATCATTCATGATCACATTAAAATCACCCCTACCATCCATGGAATGCTTAGACTATCAGCAAGACCTTGAAGCTCCTCTTATATTTTTGTCATGACCCAAACTAGGGCCTAGATGTGACATGACGCATAAGGAAACCAAAGGAACCCCAAGCAAGCCTCTTAACATATCATTACACATCTTTGGTCGCCTAAGCAATAACATAACAACACGAAATAATAAATAGGGATAACCGGCGCTAAGGGAACATCTTTCATATCATAAGCAACAAGAGTCAAGAGAGAGTCAAAGCTTATAGCATAATATATAACATGTCCAACAACACCTAAAAACATAGAACTTAGTGGGGGACAAGACAAGCAACCGACTCACCTTCATATGACAATAAGTATCCCAAAATATACAAGATGTAGTCTAAGCATAAGCATGATAGAAGACAGATATTGTCCCCGGACATGAGGACTCACCAAAAGCTAACTTGAACAATCCGTCTAGCCACATAGTGGAGGAAGATGATCAAATGGAGCTCCGGTTCCTAGATAGTAACATTATGTACGCTTAGAGTATGCGTTAATACGTTTGAATGTACTAAGAATGTGGGATGCAATGCAATAAGAGATAGGCAGCATGGTCAAAATGCATAATAATAATCATTAGATAGCAAAATAACAATATGACATGTATGATCAATGCTTAAAGTAAAACATACTTGTAATTCATTCAGTTTGTATAGATCATAATACATAAGTGTGGGAAGAGACCTCAACCAACATAGAATAAGACCAAGCTAACTACAACTTGGAATCCCGATGATTACCCCTTACCGGTAAAAAGGTGGTCTACTTGCCAAGGTAAACTATACTTCACCTTATGGTGGACCATCCCTTTTCAGAGAAGCAACCTTCCTTAGGGGAGCCCGTCCCATTTTGGAGAGGATTTCATGAGTAACTACACCTTACGGGAACCCATCCCTTTTCAGATAAATGGCCTTCCTTGCGGGGCCCACCCCATTTCGGACTAGGCATTTCATGGTAGAGTGCACTAAATGGATCCACTAGTGTAGAAAGGGTATAACATAGTCATATGTTGGCACATAGTTCATGGAAAGAGAGCAAACCCTCCATCCATCGGTCCTAAGCCTAATTCCACGAAATATATAAGATAATTCCTATTTATTAACTTACAATAAACATAGGGACATGGCATGAGTAGCTCCTAACATCATTGACCTCAAATGGTGAGTCTAACGTCAAACATGAGAATAGATCATCATCAATATTACCCTTGCATTAACATCAAAAGGCTCACAAGAGGTATAATCTTTGAAAAAGGGCTTAAGTTCATATTTGCATAATTATAGATAATTTCATGAATTTGTAACATACTTTACAGCCCATATTCATCATGAAGTCACTTGACTCATAAATCAACCATTAGATTATCAAAACCTTAAGAATCCTTAAAAAGACATTTTATCAAACACTTGGCGGGTGTGTAGTGCTAGTGTAAAACCATGCAATTATAGAGTGAAATCATACAAGAAAACTTGGAGTAAAAAAACCCACTAATACTTGGTAATACCATCTTGCAAAATATATTGAAACCCCTCATCAAACCTCAAGAGAGATCACGGTTCTAAAGCTTGAACATGCACAATCATAATGGGTAAATCATCTCATGGTATAGACTTAAAAATGAGTAATCATGTATTTTCAACCCAACTTTCATAAAATCCTAATATATTATATGATCATAATTTTAATGAATAATACCCATAAGCAACACAACTTGGAAACATGTAATTTTCATAAAAATGGATGATTGGGCTTCATGGGTGAAAGGAACCCATGAAAGAAACCCACATACCTTAGACCTTGAATTTCTTGAAATTGAGTTGTGAAAGACTTGAAGTTTGGAAGTGGGTCTTTGAATCCAAAGCTTGCTCTTGAGTTTCCTTGAACTTTCATTGGGGTTTTGATAGAGGCGCTTGAGAGAATTTGAGAGTGTATTCAAGTTGGGAGGAGTGAATTGATCTTCAGGAATAGGGTTCAGGTCTTTAGGAAGTGTTAAGATAGCATAGGAATCCTCAAAAGTCCAATAGAAATGACTAAATTTATGAAATGCCATTAATGATATGGAATTTGGCAAAAACCCATATATATATCCCTACAGATACGAGTTCTACGAAAACGGACAGAACTTCTTCATCTGAACTCTAAGTAAGGTGAAACATAGTGCATTGGAAAGATAATTCAAAGAGCTTTAATTTGGTAAGTTGTAGGTCACCTAGTTCTTTGTGTTCTAGGAGATATGCCCCTTTAAATTTGACCCTCCTATCGGTACTTGTGCAAAACTTAGCGAACGGAAATTCCTTTGAACTTGGCTTGATGTAGGGGGCCCACAATGGTCGGAAACGACATAAATAAGTTTGACTTAGATTTGAATAGATCTTGAAGCTTGAATGAGTTCCTTGAGATCTGGAAGAGAGTTTAGGACACTTGAAATTTGAGAGAAATATTAGTCTAAGTGTTTGAGAGAGTATTGGGGAATGTCTTGCATGATATGAAAGTGAAATATGGCTAATTATAGGTATTTTACCATATGGGAAGTGTTAGGCCCAAGACCCAAAATCTTGTACCGAACTTGAAAAAAATGGACAGAAAATGTACATTGGCGCATCGCGCCTGCATCGTGGATACCTCACTGGAATTTGACACTTTGAAATTCGAAATTGTGAATTGTTCACTCTAAAATTGGGGTTAGACCCATTTCCCACTCAATTTGACCCCCTGATCAAGAATATGATGTCGGATTTTCAAAATAATGCACCAATTTTGAGATATATGAAAATTACGATTCCAAGCATTTTCGAGGCATATTATTGGGGTCGTTTCAATATCTTCCCCTTGGGAACATTCGTCCCAGAATGTCAAAGAAACGTGCATAAGAAAAGTAATCATGAACAAGTCAGCCCTAACAAGAATTCAACAATACATTTAAAACTCCATTTTCAAAATCTCAACATAAATGTCAAAAATCGTCATGAACTCGTCAACATAAACATGAACACATGCAAATGACATAGCAGCCTAAACATAAGACTTGAAATCACAAAAAGGGATTTGACATGTTATCATAAGCTTGAATAAAATGAAAGAGGTACAGATATTGCTTTTCCATGCCCGTTCCGGCTCCCCGAATGACAATTCCAACTTGTTGATTCTCCCAAAGGGCCTTGACGAACACTACACCCCTACAAAGCAACCTTTACTCATATCCACCCAACTTCTCCACCGAACCTCCTCATAAGTCAACTCATTCCCATAATGTCCACAACCTCAAAGAGTCATATAACACTTGAATCACCAACACACCTCCTCAAACTAGAGACATGAAGAATAGGATGAACCATATCCTTATCCAAAGGCAATTCCCATTCGTATGCAACCTCACTAATCTTCTGACCACTCTACAAAGACTTACAAACCATGAACTCAATTCCCTTTCTTGCCAAATCGAACCACACCCTACATAGGTGGGACTTCCAAGCAAACTCAACCTTCAACACAAGAACACATGGCCTACCTTAGTATCTCAATGACACCATCTCCCCCTTGGGAGAAAACCCCCACTCCATTATCTCTCACTAAGGTCTTGCTTGCTTTTACCTTATCAACCAAGAAAGATCTAAAACTATTAGCCACTATTATACTACCATAGCCAAACCTTCCAACCTAACTCCCAATCTAGCCAACCTATGGACCTCTCTAGTCACGTTTTTGCCACCATCACCCACACATGCTAGACTACCTAGAGCACCGACCACAACATTAGCCTTGTCGGGGAAAATAATGCACACTCATATCATAATCCTTAAAGAGGTTTACCTTCTTATTACCCTCCATTCACACCTATCATATTTAGCAAACAACCTCGCATCCCCCAAGACTTGCAACACCACCCCCAAGAGACCCATAAGCTCTAAATAGATCAATACTCCATCACTAGAGACCACCACAACATGTCAAGGTAGGGTTTTAAGACCCTATTCATGAAGTCAATAAACATAGCTGATGCATAAGTCAACCAAACAAGTATGATATGCATGTAGCCAAACCACCGCAAGACCTCTAACCCATCAAGCCAAGTTCACAAGACAAGACTCTATACAATAAGAACATAGAGCAATACCATAAGCCTACCTAACAACAATAGATTCACAAAACCATATCTTACTAGCAACGAAAGGAACAATGAAAGGAATAGTAACCCTGGGAACCATCAAAGCATGCACAACAACATCAATAAAAGCCTTTAACATATCGGTAACAACATCAGGTACCTCCTCCCCTCCTTGCCTCCCTTGGAGAGCATAGAACCTATTTTGCCTAGGAGCATCCCCTTGGCCTTGAGAGCGACCATCTCTACCTTTGGTTTGAGCATGAGGACAATCAATAACCCAGTGACCCATCTCACCACATGCAAAGAAAGCACTAGAGTTCCTTCCTACACGGGCCACCATGGTTCTTCCTACACGTAGGGCACTTGGACTTGGGTCCTCCACCATTACCACCTTGGTGTCTTGGATTATCATTAGCGAATCTCCCATTAGGAGCATTAGAAGTCCCTTTGCCTTGATGGAACCGGCCATCCTTGGGACTTTGGAACTTACCATCAATACGAACCCTCTTGGCCTCTCCTCTTCCTCAACTTTTCTCCTTCCAATGGCTCGGCATACGTCATCAAGCATGAAAAATCCATGTCTCTAATCAATATAGTAGACTGGCACTCCTCATTCACCAAATTGGACATGCCCATCACGAACTTGTTCATTCTAGACCTTGGGTCAGCAACCAATTATGGAGCATATCGAGAGAGTTGGTTGAACTTGACGGCATACTCCCTCAGAATCATAGATCCTTGTTTCAAGTTCATAAACTCAATCATCTTGGCCTCTCTAAGATCAAGAGGGAAGAATCGATTAAGAAAGGCCTCCTTAAACTCCTCCCATAGAACCACATTGTTGACCCCCTTCTCCTCCTTCCATTGTGTGAACCATATTTGTGCCACCCCCTTGAGTTGGTAAGCCGCCAACTCCGCCTTCTCTTCCGACCTCACACCCATAATAGATAGCACTTTGTACACCTCATCAATGAACTCTTGAGGGTACTCAACCACCCTTTACCCATAGAATTCTGGTGGTTCATCCTCATGAAGTCTCTCACTCGAGACGCCGGAGTAGGAGTATAAAGGGCTTGGTCCCCTTGATTGGCTTGATTAGCCACAATTGTGCAAGCAAAGTAAGAGCATCCCGAAACTTTTCATGAGCCAATTTTTCCTCGAGTGTGTGGGCTCTTCTTTCTCTTGCGTTAGGCATGATCTACTATAGCA
>JAPFFP010044000.1:0-12767 GCA_026153255.1 Solanum medicagineum
TCATGTTTTACCTTCAATTTAACACACCCCTAACACACCCACAATCTTTAATTTACATAAATGAAGCTAGAAGTTAAGATACCTTTCAAGCCCCTTACTAGACCCAAGTCTTCATAGCCATCAAACCAAGCGCTTCCTCGATCAACTAACGCCTCCACGCCAGGGGACCCAATATCCCAAGCTTGAAGCGTCAAATGATCGAAAGATCGAAAAAAAACGAAAATCTCCCAGTTTACTGTAGCAACCCGAGAGGGTTGCTTATTTTCTTGGTTGCTCTCTTCTTTTTTTCTAAGTATGGGAACTCTTCTAAGTATACATATATATAAACAAAAAAAAAATCTTCCACTTGAACCAATCAAAAAAAAATCACAACACATGACCCCACTAACAATTTAAATCTTAAAGACTACACTTTAGAAGAAATTTACATTTGGCCCCAAACTTTACCAAATTGAACCAATTAAGGACTTACGGGTTCTAACAATGAGGTCCAAGAGGAACCCCCTCAACTAGAGGATGACATACAATCAACCATAGATGATCTCAAGAAAATAAATCTAGGTGCTCAAGAAGATTCGCGCCCAACCTTCATTAGTGCACTTCTAACACCGCAAGAAGAGAGGGAATACTTCAAGTTATTGGTTGAGTACAAAGATGTATTTGCTTGGTCGTATAGAGAAATGCTTGGCCTTAGTCCCAAGGTAGTTATTCATCATTTGGGGCTCAGAAATGGAACATGTCCATAAATAAATCACAACGTGTTTTCGCCCTGAGTTGGTAACACAAATTGAAGCAAAGTTATGGAAGCTGGGTTTATTAGAGAACTGAAGTACCCATCGTGGATCACAAATATTGTACCCATCAAGAAGAAAATGATCAAATACGTGTGTGTGTTGATTTTATAGATTTGAACCCGGCAAAGATTGATGCTATTCAAAGAAGGCCTGAGCCAAAGAACTTAAGAGACCCCCGCAATCTACTAGGAAATATGGCGTTCATTAGAAGATTCATCTCTAACTTAGCTAGATGATGTCAACCCATCAACCATTTAAAGAAGAAAGATGCCCCCTTCCATTGGGACTAATCGTGCCAGAAGGCTTTTGAAAGCATCAAATGATACTTGTTAAAACCATTTGTATTAGGGGCACCAATTCCTAGGAAGCCATTGATACTCTACATTGCACCAAGAACAATCACTTGGGGTACTTCTCGCTTAAGAGGATAAATCTAAGAAGGAACATCATTGTACTATCTAAATTGAACCTTAATAAGAGTTGAGCTGAATTATATGCCCATTGAGAATATGTGCTTAGCATTACTATATGCGATAAAGAAGCTAAGACATTATTTTGAAGCATAGACCATCAAGCTAATTTCTCGAGCTAATCCTATGAAGTTCATAATGACTCGAGCAGTTCTCTCAGGACGTCTAGCAAGATGGTCTATATTGCTTTAATCAATATGAGATCATATACACACCTCAAAAGGTTGTGAAGGGGCAAGCACTTGCTAATTTCCTTGCTGACCATCCTTTTCTAGGACAATGGGGAACTTCAAATAAACTTCCTGATGAAGATGTATTGTCTACGGAGGAACTGTTGGCATGAATGATGTCCTTTGATGGATCTACACGTCGATATGGTGCAGGGGTAGGAGTCGTGTTGATATCTCCAGAAAGATTAATCTTTCCATTTAAATTTGTTTTAGATGAAACATGTTCCAATAATGCTGCAGAGTACCAAGCCTTGATTGTGGGCCTTGAAATGGCATCTAATATGAGGATTCCACAATCAGATATTTATGGTGACTCTTAGTTGATTATCAATCAACTCTTAGGGGATTACAAAGTAAAGAAGGAAGATCTTTTTCCATATCACCAATACGTTGTTTCCTTGCTGGAAAGACTTGATCAAGTGTCCTTTAACCATGTCCCAAGAGAAGAAAATCACATGGTAAATTCTTTGACCAACTTGGCCACAACAATGTCACTCGAAGAGAATGAGACAACAAAGGTGCATATATGTGATCGATCGGTTATTCATGGTGGCCTTGATATTCAAATCAGTGAGAGCCACTGTACATCCATTCGAGTGATTAAATAAGAAGATTGGGGGAAACCATTGATCAAGTATCTCGAACATGGAAGGCTACCTTAAGATCCAAAAAAAAAGCAGACATTAAAAGAAGGGCACCACGATTTATCTTTCACTAGGGACTATTCTTGTCATGTTTTGACAAAGAAGAAGCTCAACAAACAATGGAACAAACTCATTCTGGTACATGTGGAGCATACCAATTAGGCCCTAAACTTCATTTTCGCATAAAGAGGACGGGCCATTATTGGCCAACAATGGCGATGGACTGCTTAGAACATGCCAAAAGGTGTTAAACATGTAAATTATAGCTAATTACATCCATCAATCTCCATAGATTCTTCATTCAACTATAGTCTCATGGTCTTTTGATGCATGGTGACTCGATGTTGTTGGACCTCTTCCAAAGTCGTCAAAAGGGCAAATGTACATCTTGGCTACTACTGATTATTTCTCAAGATGCGTGCCATTAAAAGAGGTAAAGAAGAAAAATGTTGTTGATTTTATCAAGTCAAACATAATTTTCGAATATGGTATACCAAGATGTATAATTACTAATAATGGAACTCCTTTCAACAATAAACTCATGAGACGTTTGTGTGAGAAGTTTAATTTTAAGCAACATAAGTTTTCAATGTACAATGCACCTGCCAATGGTCTTGCAGAAGCTTTTAGCAAGACACTTGGTAGCCTATGGAAGAAAGTAGTTGCAAAGAATAAGAAGGATTGGCATGAGAATTGGTGAAGCTTTGTGGACATATAGCACAACCTTTAGAACTCCCACTCAAGTAACTCCGTATTCATTGGTGTAAGGCGTAGAAGCAGTCCTTCCATTGGAGAAGCAAATTCCATCATTGCGAATAGTAATTCAAGAAAAACTCACAATTGAAAATAACGTTCAACTTCGCCTAGCAGAGTTAGAGGCATTAGAAGAGAAGAGATTGGAAGCACAACAAAGGTTGGAGTGTTATCAAGCTCGACTTTCGAGAGCCTTCAACAAGAAATTCCGACGCGATCATTTCAAGTGGTAGACTTGGTCTTAGTAGTACAAAGACCCATAATCCTCAACAAACACATCAGTGACAAGTTCATTTCAAAATGGGATGAGCCATATGTTGTGAAAGAAGCATATTAAAGTAGTGCTTATAAGATTATAGACCAGGATGGTGTACGAGTAGGTCCAATCAATGGCAAGTTTCTGAAGCAATACTTCCCATGAAATTCACTAATACTCCTTGACGCACAAGCCTAAACTGTATGTTACTCCTAGCCCGAAAGAATATAAACTGTGTACGGTTAAAAAATTAATTAAAAAAGTTAAAAAAAATCAATCCTCCTGAACTACGTTATGACTTGATCCTCTTTATCGAGGTACTTAGGCAGCTTGGAGTAGTTACTCTAAGTCCAGTTACGTGAGTTAAAAAAAAGAAAAAAGAAGGAATGGTTCGTGACATCTTAATCATCACAATATATGTTTTTGAAGTGTCATATCTATATGAAAGCATGAAAAATCTTGCATATTGTTGTAGTTCTTAAATTCCTCTTCGCAACAAAAGAAGCAAGTCGTGATTCAAAAATGCCTACGTCGAGTTATGAATTTTCTATTAAGATCACTCAAAGTTGTGAAATAAACGTCACATTTGAAATCTTAGCGGATGAAAGACTATTGAAATCCACAATTGTTGGATTAGGCAACTTGAAGTTCAATTAAAGTTCTTCCCGCGGTAGAGAGACAATTTTGTGCGACTTATTGAAGCTTCAAAAAGTTACTCAAAATTAGAGGCATCTTTACCCAAGGTGTCAAACTGGAAATACCTTTTAAATTGAAGGTTTACTCATTTCTGTGGTATACTTTCAAAGATCCTAATTTGAACACTCCAAACTCAAGAGATTTTATTTTAAAATGTGGAATTGTCATTCAAGATGCATAGTCAACTTAAAAATATTGTTCTCATCAATTTGGAATGAATTTTGTTTTGAATTTCACACATGTTGTTTCTCGTACTTCTTTAATTTCAATGAAATAAGAATCTCATAGTTTCATCACTCCTATGTCGAGTTATTGATGTTCTACCACAGATGCTCAAAGCTGAAAAGTTGCACGAGACAAAGCTTGAGTCTACTGTGAAAATATATTTGTACAAATCCAGAGACTTTTTGACATTGATTTTTATATATGTTGTACTCTTTTAAGTTATGCTTTCAATATAACAAGAATTCTTGTCAGTTTGATGCTCCTAAATCGAGTTATTAATTTCTTACCTCAGGTGCTCAAAGCTGAAAAGCTGCGGGAAACAGAACTTGAGTCGCCTTTGAAAATATATCTGTACAAATACAAAGACTTTTTGACCATGATTATTTTTTGTATTATGCTTCTAATGGAACAATAATCTCATCATTTTGATGCTCCTACATCGAGTTATTAATTTTCTACCGCATGTGCTCAAAGATGAAAAGGTGCACTAGGCAGAACTTGAACCAATTTTGAAATTATATCTGTACAAATCCCAAAGGCTTTTGGCTATAATTTTTATATATGTTGTACTCCTGTGAGTTATGCTCTAATAGAAGACAAATATCGTCATTTTGATGCTCCTACATCAAGTTATTAATTTTTTACTGCAGGTGCTCAAAGCTAAAAAGTTGCCCGAGGCAGAACTTGAACTAACTTTGAAACTATATTTGTACAAATCCATAGGTTCTTTTGGCTATGATTTTTACATATGTTGTACTCCTAAGAGTTAAGCTTCTAATAGAATAAGAATCTCATCATTTTGACGCTCCTATATCGAGTTATTAATTTTCTACCACAAGTGCTCAAAGCTGAAAAGTTGCGTGAGACAAAACTTGAGTCGACTTTGAAAATATATATGTATAAATCTAGAGATTTTTTTATCGTGATTTTTACATTTACGGTACTTTTATGAGTTACAATTCCAAAGAAACAATAATCTCATTATTTTGTGCTTCTACATCGAGTTATTGATTTTCTACCATGGATGCTCAACTCTAAAAAGTTGGATGAGAAACGTCAAAACATGAGGGTCGAAATGATTGAAAATAAATATAAAGTGAAAAAAAAGACATTTAAGAGAAGGATTCCAATTTTATTCCATCAAAATGGAATTGTCAGTACACCATAAGAAAAGAAATAAAGAACATTCTTATGCAGAACAAAAAAATTAAGGAAAAAGCTTATGGCTAAGGATTTGGTGGCAACTAGCTTCAACATCCTCCTTTAGCTTAGCTAGTTTTTTTATTTTTGCTTTTGACAAAGGACTGATTTTCTCCAGGGCATGAATCGTCTCTTCATTATTGGTGATCCTTTCTTGATTTTTAGATAACATTTGTTGATGCTCCCAAATAAGCATTATGATCTTTTTCTTCTTAGAAGTCCATCCTCCATCTTTTTTTTTAAGTTTTTTTAAGAACCATTTGAAGCTCTCTCAGACACTTGTCAACCTTGATTTTCTCTTCATTCGCAGTTTGAAGTCATTGTTTTGCATTGGAAAGCAACTCTTGACGAGAATCTCTAGTTATCTTCTGAGAGGTAGACGATATCGTGACATCATAATCTCTATGTTTCTTGAAAAATTTCTCAAGTAAAACTTCCAATGGAGAAAGGTTGATGATGTTAACTTCTTAAAGTCCCTTTAGAATCAAAGAAACACCTGTCTCCAACTCTTTAAGGCTTTCTGAGGATTCGACAGAGAATTGTGCCATACATTCACATAAGGTACGCCACATTCCATAAACATAAGACAACTTAAAGGCCGAAATAGCCTCTTGTGGTTCAAAGTTTCGAGCAACTCGCTGCAAAGGTCCTATAAAGTCTTTGGAGACATTTGAGCATTCAACCTGATTCACTTTAACCTCCACATTAGTAGTTGAGACTTGTTGAGAATGTTCAACTTTTTTAAAAGAAGGCATCGTCAACTTTGTCAATAAATTCTCATTTCTATCTTGACCCTTGACTTCAACAAGTGAGAAATGAGAATTCTTGGCCATATTGGAGGGATTTTGACTCATGATACAGTCTTTGAATACATCTGCATTGCTGGAGATGTCTTCAAGACCCAACTAAAAAAAGTGAAAAACTAAAAGAGTTAGAATCAAATTAAAAAAAAGGAATTCAGTGAAATAATAAAGAAATAGTTTTTACCTAAAGTGCCAATTCATCCAATGGCATGCCATTTTCAAAAATGGTGGAATCAATACTAATGGAATCCAAATCAGCAAACTCATGGTGTTGATCGTTTAGGTCATTAGACTTCTTCTTCAAATGCTTCCAATGCTTCTCTTGGCTAACATTGCTCTCATTAAAGTTAGAAGCTACACTAGTATTGTGGCCAGTCCCATAAGTGAAGCAAGTGGTTTGGACGGGTTGCTGGAAGAAGGCACAATGCTTAGTGGTTTTTCAACATTTTTGTCTGATGGGCTAGAAGGTTTCTTCTTCTTGTGAATTGCATTGGTCTCGTTGAAATTAGTGAGTTCAGTAGCCTTGAGAGTTGACAAGGACTCTTAACCTCTTAGTCACATGTGTAGCCTTGCCCTTTGAATTATTAGGCTTGGAAATGACTTTAACAGATCACGGAGAGAGCCCTGGTGTCGCCTTGGACTTGGAAGACACAGAAGACTTTTCTTCACCATCCAACTGAAGTTAGTCTCCTTTAATTGATAAAGACATGTCATCCTTTTTTGGACCTTTCAAAATAATAAAGGTACTTCATCTTAACATGCTCTCTCGATGGGCTGGCCACCGGTCTGAATACTCGCGAGTCATTAAAGGTTCCTCATCTTATGGATATATTGGCATGATAAGCTTTGACAAGCTCCACAGACAAACATAAGAATCCTAATATTGTAGCAAAGCAGGCAGCGAATCATTATAATGATGCTTTATTAGAACACCAGGAACATCTTGACAAAATTCAAATTGTCGACTAATTCGATGAGGGTTATAATGTTCCACAATTGGATCATCATCGTGCCACAAAGTGATAAAACTTGAACGGAGGCTTATGAAGAAATCACTTCACGAGTTGGACAATTCACCTTTATCGTCAAGATGCAACTCTTTCTTTTGTCGTAGCGCCAAACACTACTAAAACTTGCCTGAAAAGGGACGGATTGCGTTGCTTTATTCATCAAAATTGATGGAAAAGCAACGCAGTCCAATCCGTTACTTTTTTGGTTGACGCTTTTTTAAAAGCCATGGACACCGTCGCTTTTAAAGCAACGGATTGCGTCGCTTAACGTTTTTCATTGCTTTATGAATATATTTTTAAAAAAAAGTGATGGACATAGCGTCACTGTCCGTCGCATATTTAAAAAATAATTAAAAAAGCGACAGACTTGGGGTCCCTGTCCGTCGCATGTTTAAAAAATTGTTTTAAAATAATTTAATGAAGCGACAGACATGGGGTCCCTGTCCGTCGCAATATGTAAAAATAAATTATAAATAAATTGTTAAAAGCAACGGACAGAGTATTCGTGCCGATTTAACAACAGCTATCCAATATTCAGAGGATCCTTTTCCTGAACTCATACGTGTTTCTGCTGGTCTTAGTGTAACTAATTTGTCTGGAAATATACGTACCCATATTTTTTCACCACGACGTGCATTTTGTGTCATTGCCCATTGGCCTACTTGTTTTGTCGAGATGTAATCCAAGAAGGTTCAAGCTAATAATGGATACTAGATTGGGGTTTTACAAAGCCCCTTATCGGATTTGAATCGATGACTTACGTCTTACCATGGCGTTACTCAACCACTGAGTTAAAAGGGCCTTTTTTATTTAATTCTGAAATTAAACACTATGTGGATAAAAATATCTATATGTACAGTTTGTCGCTTTTCTGAAAATTTTTTAAAAATATTTCACAAAAGCGACGGCCATAGGGGCGCCGTCCGTCGCTTTTCTGGAATTTTATTTTTTTTTAAATATTGCAGAAAAGTGATGGGCTTAGGGATGCAGTCTGTCGCTTTTTCTGCATTTTCTGAAGTTTCTGTTGCTCACCTGCAATTTACAAAATAATTCAATTTCAATCAAAATAAGCAACACAACAGCAACAAGAAAAAGTTCAGCAACAAAATACATAATACCAATCAAAATCAACAATTAAAAGGGAAAATAATCCAACAATTATAACATTTTAAACCAACATAAAATTCATCAAATTGTCCAAAATATAACTAAAGTGTCCAAACATAACTAAATTATCCAAAACACAACTAAAAAGAACCTACGGACTATTCTCAACAAACTCATCATCTTCAGTATCATATTCGGGATTGGAAGGATGTGGTATAGGCCTATGGGTGAGATTGAGCACTTGTTCTTTGATTTGTACCACTTCTTTTTGTTGCTCAACCCTCCATGCCTTAGAAGTTGCGAATGCATTTGAAAGTTCTTGTATTTTCTGAGACATGGCAGCCAACTGAACCTGGTCATGGTCCTCGGCCTGTCTCGACGATCCAATGCATTCTAAACATGATTGGATTCGTCGTATGTCATTCCTAGAGCCCATCCCATATATCCGGCATTTCTGGCTCCCGCCAACCACTTTCTCAGTCCAAATTTGTTGGGAGAGCTCAGGCGTAAGTTCGACATCATCTCCAAGCTCATGAACGTATTGCTCGTACTCTTGCTGCATATTACAAAAATAATTTAGAGCTACAATGAATACTATATGTGTGTGTGTGTGTTAAGAAGCTTATGTAAGCTTGTTCGACCATTGGCTCGACCCACACATCCGGGTCTGACTCATTATCTTTCTTTCGAATATGATTTCTCTTGAAAAGTCATGCTGAATGGAACTTGTCCCATTTTTTGCTCCTATAAAAATTTAATAATATAATTAATGAAATAATATTCAATCAAAAAAGTATTTAAGATTATGAATTTAAACTTTAAATTTAAAAATCTTACCATCTCTCGAGAAATAGTCCCAACACTCTTTGCACCTCCGATGTGCGACGAGTCACCTTTCAGACTCGCTCTAGCCATTTTGCTTGGACAGACAAGGCTTTGAATTCGGCGGTGTCCCAACACCGATACAACTCCTCATATACGTGTGGCTGTAATCAACCCCTGGACTTTCTATCATCTCGTGATTTCTTGAGCCAGCTAGATAGTCTGGAGCTCGTTTTCCTCTCAAATGTGGTCCCCATGATAATATTGTACTTTTCGTCCCAAGTATACATAGTCTGGACAAATAAGAAGAAAAATGTTACATAATTAGTTAGATTAAGTACATTTTAAGTAATAAACTTAACTTAAAATAAATATGTAAACTAATTATATACCTTACACTCATTAAACATGGTCTGACAAAATTTGTGTCTAATCTCTCCCCAGGAGTGATAGGGCAACAACCTCCTAACACACTCTTGTAAGGCCTTGGTAGTATGCTTTGATGGATGCCACCTGCAAGAAAAATAATAAACATATTAGTTCATGAATATTTAGTTATGTAGCAAAAAATAAATAATTAGAAGAACAAACTTATGAGGCTCCATCAGGCACTATCAAAACTCTCCCAAGCCTGTCTCGCTGGCCAAGAGCTAACCCTGTGACTTCTGGTGCTGCCTCGAGAGTAGCAGCAGAAGCTGGTCAAGTTGATGTCGAAGTATGCACATTATGCTGAGTCAATGGAGGAGTGACAACCTTTTCACTAGAATCTCTAAGTTTGAGGGCTGATAGGTGAGGAGACTGAGAGGAGGGAGACTGAACACTCGGAGATGGAATATCCGAAGACGATAATCTATGAGGTCGTGGAACAGTAATTGTGGGTAGTGGCATGGCCTGTTCATATGAAGTGAACCTGGGCTGTGATAAAGAAAAAGCACTGCATGGTCTCCGAAACTGGCTATGGTAAGTTAGAGGACCCATAGTCCCAAACGGAACAACTTCAATGGTTGGAGAAGTAGTTGTGCGCTTGGGGAGATCGGGGCAAAGGAAATATGTCCTGGAATATCCTCAGGATCAATACGTGCCCTAGTCTTTTTCTTCTTGCCCAAACTAGAATTGTTTGCCCCAAGATGATCTCGATGATATGATCATCACCACCAAATGACATCTGTATATAAAGTAATAATTGAATATATAAAAAAATTAAATAAAATTAATGTTAGCACAATAAATAACGTACATGCTAGTTATAATGTATCGCTCTATTCCTCCTCGCTTCTTTCATTTTCATCATCCACCAAATTCTTCTTCCTGAGTTGTTTCATATTCATTTCCTCCAGTTCCTCCTCCTCAAATGACTCATATTCCTCGTTTACTGGTTCCTCAATGTTTGGTATTACAAGCTCATCATCAAAAACCTCTTCTAGTATTTGTTGAGGATGTTCTAGTATGGTTTCCAACTCAACATCAACTTCTTGTTGAACAAGTGTGATATCATTTTGGTATGCCACATCTAACACATTCACAATTTCTATTCTTCCCACAAGCTTTATTTTAATAACAACCCACCAATCAGCCTTATATCTACATAATGGATATGAATCATAATAGACTTACTTAGCATTTTGGGCAATGATAAAAGAGTCATAACTTGTGTATTGTCCACTGTGTTTAACTTCAATAATGTTACGTTGTTGAGTCCACCCTTGTGCCTCTTTGTGATGGATCAAACCAGTTACACCAAAATAATATGATCTTTTTCTTAGGCCAGCCTAAATATCTCAGTTTAACAATCTCTTGAATGACATCAAAATGTTCAATAGTATGGTCATAACCGTCGACATCACCTTAAACATACATAGCACTATTATTGGTTTTCTTGTGCATAGAAATTTCCCCAGTTTGAAACTTAGAACCATTGACACGGCACTTATGGAGTGTATCAACTTAAGGCCCGAGTGCAATCTCTTTCACAAATGGTGAATGTTCGACGTTTGAGTATTCATCATAAACCTAGACATTGTATTAAAGATAATACAATTAGGTAAAAGTAAATATGTTATACTTATTGATCCAATATATTTAAACTTTCACTTACATAACTCTTAACCATGTTGAAAATCTTGAATATATAGCTTCGTTGCCCCATGTGTTTAAAACAAGTTGCTATTGACAAATACATTTTTTGTGAGGTAGTTCTTAATTTTAACTTTATAATTTAAAGTTAACATAATTTAACACTTACTCAACATATGGCTGAATTTCGAGACAAGTAAGCAAAATATGGAACGTAGTTGATTGGTCTATTACTCCTACAAAGGACTTCATCTCCAAAGTAAAGGAGTAGAAATCACCAGTTTCTCTGCCAAGATGAATTTGCACAATTGACCCTTCAATCTGTCCCCTTTTCCTAATTGATTGTTTGTAGCTTTCAATTTTTCTGTATATAAGATGTAAGAATGAAAATATATTAACGAATGATTAAATTATACAAAGATTTAATTACTTATGTAAGAGCAATCATTACCTTTCAAATGGATACATCCACCGTGTATGAACAAGACCACTAAGACGCGCTTTTTTCACAAGATGGATTGGAAGATGCTCCATCACATCGAAGAAACCACATGGAAAGACTTTGTCTAGTTTTGTAACAATAACAGGAATATTTTTCTCCATCCTGTCTAAACTAATGTCCAGTAACTAACCAGAACATAAATCTTAAAAAAAAAGACTTATCTCTATAACAGGCTTCCATATCCTTTCAGGTAAATGGCAAAAAGCGATAGGAATCAAAGTTTCCATGAATACATGATAGTCATGACTTTTCATACCTATCAACTTCCCTTCATTCAGATCTGCCCGCTTGCCTAAATTTGAAGCGTATCCTTTTGGGATCTTCAAATTTTGCACTTATACACATATTTCACACTTCTTAGCCATTGTGAATGAAAAGCTAGCTTTGGACTTTACAATTTTGCCATTTAGTAGTTTCTTTAGCCACAATTCCCTCCTCCTGCAATATTCTTGTAAGTCCAGTCTAGCTTTTGGGTTTCTTTTGTCTTCCCCTTGACATCCATCATTGTATTGAACAAATTGTCAAAAAAAAATTTCTCAATATGCATGACATCAAGATTGTATCGCAAAAGATTATCCTTCCAATGCGGTAACTCCCAAAATATGCTTTGTTTGGTCCAGTTATGTTCAACGCCATATCTGGGAAGTCTTTCATGTACGGGACAATCTGTAACTTTAGGCAAATGAGAAACTCTCTCCCAAATTTTTATGGTTTGTCAATGATGGAGGTGGAGGATCATTCTCAACCCTGTTTTTTCTTAATGCATGCTTCATATTTTTGAACTCGTGCCCCATTTACAAGAATTTGACGATGACAATCAAACCATGAATTTTCCCTGCCATGCTTTCGGGTAAAAGTCTTACTATACTCCATGCAATAAGGACAAGCAAGCTTTCCAGCAGTCATCCAACCAGACAACATACCATATGCAGGAAAATTGTTAATAGTCCACATTAAACAAGCACGCATAACAGAATTCTGCTTAGTTGATATGTTATACATCACTACACCTTCAAACCATAATTATTTATGTTAGACCCCGTAAATTAATTAAGTCGAAGTAAGTTCACGGTGCTTAATTGTGGTCGGAGGGTATATTTAAATTGGGATTCGAAAGTCCTTAATCGGTTTTAAAATAGAAAGTTTGGGGGCCTAAGTGAACGGTGGGCCAACTAGAGGCCC
>JAPFFP010044001.1:0-12766 GCA_026153255.1 Solanum medicagineum
ATTTTAATCCAATTGAGGACTTCCGACTCCAACTTAATTATGCACGCCAAATCCACTTGATACTCTAATCACACACCTGAAACATACTTAAGTTTAAATTACGCGACATTCAAAATGAAATTTTCCAATTGGATAATTATCCTTAAATTAACGAATTACGGGGTCTAACAATTTCTCATTCTTAAAAATTACATGAGTAGTTCCAATATCAATTATACAAATATCTTTGTGATTGATTTTTGATCCAAACAAGGTTTGAGGTGTATCCATCTTTCTTCAAAAAGAAAAGTGATAAAGTAAATTTTTATTTAGACCTCACGTGGATTAACGAACATTTTTGCATAAATCAAATATAATAATAAGAAAGACATATGATTTTATTCATTTAAATGGGTTATAAAAATATAAACACACACTCACAAGTAAATAAAATTATTTTTAAATATTATCAGACTTATCAATGTTCATATTTCCTTCAATATTGAAATTTTCTTCTTGGAAATTGAGGTAGTCTGCTACACCAAGATGCACAGGTTCCATATTATATTCAGACAAAAAGTTTGTCTCTGGATTTTTGACTCTTTTTAATGATGCCTGATATAGCCGAAGAAGGCATTTTGATGACCGACATGTCCTTGACCAATGCCCCTTTCCTCCACATCTATGACATACACTTTCTGAATTTTTTCTTTGGAAAAGCTTCTGCCTTTTCTTTCTTCCTTTTAAATTGCTGGTCATGCATCGTTGCGAGATGACTATCATGATTTCTTCTTTGACCACGACCACAGCTACAATCACGACCACGACTAGGGCCATTATCTCTTTTTTATTGGTTATAATTCACCTAGTTCACTTCAGGGAGTGGCAAGGAACCAACGGGCCGACTATCATTATTTTTCATTAACAATTCATTATGTCTTTCAGCAATAAGAAGGTGAGAAAGTAATTCAGAATATTTTTGTAAATCTCATACCACGATATTGCTGCTACAGGAGCATATTCGCGGGTGGAAATGTGGAGTATGTTTTTTTTGAGCTTATCTTCTTCAGTTATTTCTTCTTCGCATAAATTCAACTATGTTATAATTCTAAACATTGCAGAATTATACTTAGTTACATTTTTAAAATCTAATAATTTTAGATTTAATCAATCGTGACACACTTGTGAAATGTAACACCCGATAAAATTATCAATATACCTAGAGGAGTGATGTGAGTGTAATGCGTTCCCATGCTCTGATGGTAAGTTCAGGACCGGATATGCGATCAGCATAAAAATTGAGTAGGAAAATGGTCCCAGTTGATTTTTAGAGCACTTGGATAAAAAAAATAATTTTTTTATACGAAAACCCAACATAGTGTCGGTGTGCGACAGAGGCGCGTCGCACCTCTATAGCATACCCAGACTTATTTTTATTCAATTTTTTAACGGGATTAGAAAAAACTCGTTCAAAAAGTTTTTAGAAAAAATACACTAGGCGCGCCCAATCCGCGTCGCGGACTAGCTCTCCCAAACTAAAATTTTTTCTTTAATTCATTTGGGGTATTCTAGACTTTTTCCAACCCCTTCTAAACTCAAAACACTATCAAAATAGGTCATTTTGAGCGTAAAAATGATTCTAAAACCCCATTCTATGTCCTTTATAAGTTCTTGGAGAAACTAGGGCTTGAGAGAAGAGAAGAGGAGCATAAGATTGAAGAGTTTAAGGGGGAATTCTTGAGGGTTGATTGTTGAAAACTTCACGCCAGGTATGTAAGGCTAAAATAAAGCATGAGATTGTTCTCCCATGTGCCCCATAGATTGTCATAGAGGAATTTAAGAGTTCATGAGTCCCCATACATGTTTCTTGAAGTATTATCTTGATTAATTCTTGAAAATTATATCTATTATATGTATTTTCCTATGTCGATGATCATCATAAATTTTTTTCTTGAATTAAATACTTTTCATGAGATATTATATAAACACTATATGTTAACTTTTGAAAGCATGCATGAATGAACTTAGGGATTAAGCCTAGAGCCTTGACTTGAGAATGTTGATTTTGATTGTGATGTGAGCATGAATGATAGATTGATAGAACTTGATGGTCCTATGAGTCTTCATAAATGAATTCTAATGAATTGTCTAACCGATTGTTACCTAATGATTGATCTAAGCCTTGAGCTATTGATGAGATACTTTTTGATGAGATGATAAGAGTCTCCATGAGACTGATTGAATGATGAGTGCCTCTCCGAGGATGATTGAGATGATTTGACTGAGATGGATGAGTCTTATGAGCATTGAGTCTTGGGAGGAGTATTGAGCACCAAAATAGGGAAGAGTAAAGCCAACTCACACTTATTAACTATGTTGCCAAGTATAGGTGAGGATTAGAACCATTATAGTACATTACATGGAGGTTCCCTCTTGATAGAGTCTATGAAATAATAGAGGACTTGTTGATCTGCTGGATCCCTAGTGGATTCGATTTTTTTCTCTACCTGGCAAGTATAGAACGTCCATGGCAACATTGGCAGGATGTTGTACAATCACTAGCTCATAAGTGATTGTCGCCGAATAAGAGAAATTCCCAGAAAGTTTCCATATTGAGTACTATGAGTCGAGATGAGATGAGATGAGTTGGGTTGAGTTCCTTTGGTTGTGTCTGATTTGATCTGATGATTTTTGATTGGTTGATGGGTCACTTGTCGACTCTTTATTATTGCTTTAGATAGACACTTGACATTCTAATTTGGTTATTACTCTGAGTTGATGTTGTTCCATATTATTCTACCTATTTCTGTTTCATTCAGCTATTTTACATACTGTACATCCCATATATTGACGTCATTCGGTGCTGTATTATTTCATGATGCAGATACAGGTGTTAGAGATCGTCAACAGGCGCATCATTGAGGAAAAGAGCAGTTCAACTGATTTTGTGAGCCTCCCCTATTTCGAAGGATTTATTAAATTTATTTCATCTTGCTTATTAGAGTTAGATGTTGATTAGCTTTATTTTTTATTTGAGGTAGCCATAGGTTTGTCATTGACACCACTTGATAGTGATAGAGGCTTTATAGACTAGAGTGGAATGTTGATATTAAGACTCTTTGAGCTAGTTCTTTCTACTAGCCCTTCTATTTATTGATATTACTTTGAGACTACATGAGATGCGTTCATTACTTTCTTTTGTCTTCCGCTGATTGGTAGAGTTTATCGATTGGATGTATGTGATGAGGCCAAGTGGTTTTCTTTGGGACTAGCAATAGTCTCTGGCTACTGGCCATGTCAAGGGTACCCTCCCGAACCGTGACAAACTTGGTATCAGAGCACAGAGTTCAAGTGTCCTAGGGAGTTTATGAAGCCGTGTCTAGTAGAGTTCTTGTTATTAGTGTAAAAAGCTCCACATCGATAATAGGGAGGCTATAGGACATTAGGAATTGTTTCACTTCTTTCATATTATAAATCGTGCTATCGAATTATGCTCTATGAAGGTTCTCTTCTAATTCGTGCTTTGTGTGTTGCAGAGTTGTGATCATGCCCCTGTTGCCTCCCAGCGCATGCAAGTGTACGTGGTCAAAACAAGTAATATAGTGGCCTAAATTTAAGGATCGGAATATCGTACTTAAGGGATTTAATTAAAATTGGAAATTATCTTAGCTATTATGTTTGGAGTGAGTTGGTTAAAAATTGGTAAAATTATAGTTAGAAAAACATAAATTACAAACTAAGCTAGTGATATTGAAGTAAAAATATAGATCAAATTATTTTATGATTAAATATCAATTTATGTGAGAATCCGGGATTTTAATCTTATCGACGTCGTATTAATCTTGAATTTTACACTTATGTTTGGGTTACGGATTATTGATTCACAGGATTAAAATTACCGAAATAGGGTTGCACATCTCTGTCGGCCTATCCTTATTGATTGCCTAACTATATCATTGAGTGGGGATAAACACATCAATAAAAATGCATTAATAATGTTATCCTATATTTTGAATCAAGCAAGGTGTACAGATAGTTGTCACAAATCTCCCATACACAAATCAAACTAGTTTTCTAGATGACCAAGATCCCTGCATTACTATGTTCAACGCATTCCAATATCTTTCGAATTCAAAATGCACAACAGATTCATTCCATAGATGATCAAGCTAAAGAATGTATATTAAAATAACGTACGAATAATCTCAAAATCCATTCATAAATGTCAAATTTCAAAGATTAACACATTGTCTATGGCTACAATCCCAGAAAATGGAAAGATTAGCCACACATTATGATATTACACCACAAGATTATACCAAAAATCATAAGCAACCAACAAATTAGAGATAAAACTGACCAAAAATGGTCTTCACAAGTTCCAGCCGCCTCAAGAGCCTCTTCTTTCCAAAACTAAAACTAGAACTAGGTTTTTCATATTAAACATGACTTATATACCTTGAAATCTGCATTTGTATGTGTTTTTCCTCAAGTTCGCAATACGAACTAGTGTTATTTTGGTAGAACTCTGCGATTTTTGTTGACTGGCTGAATTTTCACCATTTTCACATTGGTCTGTGACGCAGACTAGTGTTATTTTAGCAGAATTTCACCTACTCCATTGATCGAGCAATTTCCAGCCTGTCACACATTGGTTCGCAACGGGCTATGGGCGCAAACCAAGTGTTGTGAATTTTCTCTTCTTGTTTTCGTCCACTGGTTGTCTTCCTTTGCTCCGGGTCTCGCTCTGGAACCTCAGAATCTTGTAAAAATCAATCAAAACACAACCACGACGCATACTTGGTCCAGTATTAATAAAATAAATAAAATTCTATTATAAACACCTAAATTCTAAGGATTTACCCTTTAACTAGACTCTAATTATGGGAATTTTGACTAGTTAGGCGTATAACTACGCCTAAGATCACCTCCCCACAATTAAAGCTTTGTCCGTCCTGGGAAAAATCAAGACACATGCATACAAAATTCTAAATAGTATGTATCATAAACTTTAGAGGAACAAACATTTCAAACCAAGACAAACACTTTTCAAGGTCCCTAGCAACTTCAACTTTAATTAAGCACTTAATGAATTAATGCGGACTCATGCAGAATTTTAGTTAAGAGCTTCACCTAGTTGCCAACCTTAGATGATCATGTGCCCTTACTAGAAGAATTACCCATGCACACCATTATACCTAAAAGAAGATTATAGTTGGGTACACAATCAACTCTCCCTCTCACAAAAGAAATCATATGTTGTTTCTAGTTCCTATAAATTTGCGCTTGATGTTTAAATTTAACCTAGTTTGAATTTTATTTAAAGGATCACTTAAGTTTTTATTTGGTTGTAATGCAGGCTTTGGGGTGGTGGGATACATTTTCTGGATATGGCTGTCAAGGCTCAATTCCCAAGCACTTATAGCTTACACTACCCTTTTTTCACTTCTTCACCTCTATTCCTTCTTAATTCAACACCCTTTATTTGATTTCATAACTTACAACAATCCAAAAACATCAGACATTATTTACAAGACATATGTTTTGCTTCTTTTTTTATTTTTTATTTTTTTAAATTAATTTATTTTTTTTATATATAGTACCCCTATATAATAGACTTTTAATTGTTTAGGTGCCATTTAGGCTTCTTTCTCTCTAACTTCTTGTGCTAAAGTGCTTAAGAATTAGGATTAAACACAGTTAAAAGTCAAAGAACGGGTTCAACTTGAAATGTGACTAACCAAAGCAAAAGGCTAAAGCTCAAAGGGGCTAACTAGGATGCTTAAATTAAGTGGATACAAGGTCACAAAGTATTAAGGCTACCAAAGAAATGCCTAGATCCTTTCCCTCAAATTAAATACTTACTAAGTCAAATTCACATACCGGGCAAGTTCTAGCAGCTATAACAACATAGACTAACAAATAAACTCACTATCACGTCGCACATTCTCATCATAAGGCAATACTAGATTTACTTATCACAATATTCTCATGAATTCAAAATTAAGCATATAAATTTGTCAAGTAGAAATCTCAAGTATCAGCTACTAGAAATTCAAAAATGAAGCTATCTTAGTTCACAGGGTCCACATATAATGCTTATTTATACATATTACTGACATTCTAAAATGAGACTCGATTTGAAAAGCACCCTTAGGACGGTTGTCATCCATCAATCATAGGGTTTTGTTACTTAACTATGACTACAAACATTGTTCAATTTTTGATAAACACACTAAAAATGCAATAATCACAACTAATAATATAATTTTAAACAAAAACACACATTCACAATCACATAAATAGAAAATGATAATGATGTCCAAAAATAAAAGAAATCAAAATGTCAAATTAACTTAGGCAGTTTCAACTAATAGCATAAAGTTCCCACCCCACACTTAAACTTAGCACTGCCCTCAGTACTAACCATAAAAAACCTGTGGGATAGGAGACAAGTGTCATGCCTCAGGGTCCAACATTTCCTCGTCAGCATCATCGTCCTCCTCCTCCATGTCACTCTTGGATGCATCGGGGTTGGATGGAATTTCATCATCAACGGGCTCCACAAATTGAGGCCCGAGTCTCAATAGTGCTCTGGCATGATCATTCAAAGGGTACAAAGCCTCGATGGACAGGTTACTGCTTGTCGTGTGCCGCAACATCTCTAGCCCGTACATACGGGCCATAATAAGCTCATCTCGATGGAAGCGCTCCGCAGTAGTAAGGATTGTCCCAGTCACTACCTCCGTCCTTGAACATTGGTGACCACATATGTAGGAGCCTCGATTTTAGGAGAGTAATCATACTCCTCTATAGGGACACCTGCATTATGATAACATTTAGTGATAAGACCGCCAAAGGCGTACCTGCGTCCTTTGTGAGCCCGAGCTTTCCGCAATTGCCGCTTATATAATCGCCTTGATATTCAGCTCCATCCCAGTCATGAAGGCATATACCAGGCAAACTCTATCCCACGTGACCTCTGTGAAGTGTTGCTCGGGAAAGAGTGCGTGCATTACAATCTTTACCAAAACCTGAGCTTCCCTATTCATGTGAGCAAAAGGGAAGGACTTGCGAAAGCCTCGATAAGCATGATAGATCCACCTAGCTGAAGAATTTAGCCCTCCGAGAGTATGACGAATGTCTTAGTAGGGTGGCCGCTGCTGAAGCTTGGTGAAGGCCTCCGATTCAACATCAGTGTGGGTGCCGAAAACCCTGTTTATAGACAGTTGAGTAATTGATACCTCCACCCCCTAAACAACGACCGTCTTTAGTGTGGGGCTCCTTGCTCATGTTGGCATAAAATTCATGAACAATGCTCAAATTGTAATGCCGGGGCTGCTTGAATAGAAACTGCATCTGGTACTCCATGCAACGCTGGTAGATGTGGGGGTACCCCAAATACAAAGAGTCTGCATCAATAGGAAAGTCCGGGTAAGTACTTTTTCTTATTATGGGATTTATACCATTGCTGTCCATCCCTGTTTACAGTATTTAGTCCAAACCGGATTTTCTTCCTCCTATGTACTAGGCTTTAGGGACTGTAGGAATGTCCCGAAGCCTCCTCCTACTGCCAGAGGCCCCAACTCCACTAGATTGTCCAGTTGGTTGTCTGTGTGAAGCCATAGTATCCTGCAAATTAATCTAGACAATGAGGTATATATGCGGAAAAGCTAGATCCCGCACTTAATTGTAAGGCAATAGGGAAGAAGGTACTCAGACTTCCCAACTCAATTCAACCTACCAACCAAAAAAAATTCGGCAGCATAACCTTAGGAAATTACGCACAAAGACAACATTCACAATTCAATTCTGCCATATTCAACACTACAACAACCCCAAAACATTCTAAATTTGTAATGTCCCGATGCTAATATATATGAAAGAAGTCAAGGCAATCAAAGACATCAAAACTTACCACCAAAGACCTAACAATCCATGGGAATAACAGTTCAACAACGAAATACACAATCCACCCCATACTTGACTGTTTGCTTCACCCCAGACAATTGAGTAACAAGACGAGGTTCATAATCCAAATTTTCAAATTTAAGCACTCAACTATTCACATACCTCAATTTTCAACAGACAACCAGTTATCAACTCACATTGCCCTCCTGCTCAGTGCACACTAACCACATAGCCAACAGTCTCAAGTAAATTAAAGTAGTACTTTCGAACATGGAATTCAATAATTCAAGACAACAACATCTCAACAAGTGGGTACTTGAGGTTACAACAAACCACCCCACACTTAAAGTTTTGTATATCTTGACAATGATAATTCGCATGAACAACAATTGAAGGTCAAGATTGCAATTTTTCCAAATTTTTCAAAGTTTCCAAGAAATTCGGCCTAGAGTTTCATACCCTTCCAAAAGTGCACAAAAATTTGACAAAACAAGATTTAGACCTGAAATTCTAACACCCATTACTAATCTAACAAGAAACTACACAAAAACAATTCAACCTACTTCATTTGCATCTTACAACATGTAAAAAGTGTCAAACTTAAACCAAAACAAGAAGCTAAAGCGAAGAAGCTTACTTGACTTGATGATTGATGCAAGAGAAGGAAGAATTTCATGATGAATTAGGATGTGCGTCATGGATTTCTTGTGATTGGTAAGAAAAATGACGAGAAATTGGCAATAAAGAGGGAGAGGGATTGGATGGAATGGAAGGAGTGGGAAATAAAATGTTGGGTAAGTTTTAAATGGAGAGTAGGGGTTGGATCAGGTCAAAATGGGGGAATGTTTTGCCTTAGCGCGCCCTTGGCGCGTCGTGGCTTGGGAGCGGATTTTGCCTTAGTAAATTTTTTTCGCGTTTCTTTTCTGTGCACAAACAGTGCTACTCCACATCCCAGGCGCATTGCGGCCTGGGCACGGATGCACACTGCCCCAAATTAATTAATTAAATTTTTTGTTCGGGACTTGGAAAAGTCCGCCGAGCACCTAAATATGCTAAAATATACCAAAATAAGTTAATTGACCAAAAAAATTCAAACAATTATCCAATGGATTAACAAGAATTGAGGATCGAAAATTTGCACAATTTTAACACCTAGTCCGTGACGCGATTTGGTTGCGGGCAAGTATATTTTGCACAAATTTTCATTTTCGGATCTTTTCGGGTTTTAAAGTTATGAAAAATATTTTTTTTCAGTGTGAAAATTAAAATTACATAAAATAAAATAGCAAATAAGATCCCCAAAACATCATGTCACCTCGGGTTGCCTCCAGTGTAGTGCCTGATTTACCGTGGCGGCACGATACAACTTGTGCTTACTCATCATTGGCCAACTCAATGGCCTCTTCAAACCTGTTTGTGTATTCATCATAATAGTGCTTGACACGTTGACCGTTTATCAAAAACGTTTGGTATGAGGTCTCATCCTTTAACTCAACAACTCCGTGAGGTGTCACTGATACCACCATATAAGGTCCGCTTCACTTTGACCTCAGCTTACCTGGAAAAAGTTTTAAACGAGAATTGAAAAGGATGTACTTGTTGGCATGGCTCAAAGTTGCGCTTTACGATATGCCGATAATCCATCCCTTGGTCTTCTCTTTGTAGAGTTTTGCATTCTTGTAAGCTTGAAGCGGAATCCTTCCAACTCTTCTAGGTGTTACAATCTCTTTCTCCCCGTGAGCTCAGGATCGAAATTGAGACTTTTTATGGCCCAATATGCTTGGTGTTCCAGCTCTATCAAGAGATGACAAGCTTTGCCATAGATCAGCCTGTAGGGATATGTGCCAATAGGTGTCTTATAAGATGTGCTATATGCCCACAAGGCCTCATCAAGCTTGGTAGACCAATCTTTCCTCGTGGCATTGACCATCTTTTGCAGGATCTGCTTTACTTCCCTATATGACACTTCGACTTGACCAATCATCTGTGGATGGTATGCTGTGGCCACCTTATGTCGGATTCTGTATTTTGCCAACATATTTTTCAACGTTTGTTTTATAAAATGTGTACCCCCATCGCTGATGATAGCTTTTATGGTTCTAAAACTGGTGAAAATCTATTTTATTAGGAACTTGCTCACTACTTTGGAGTCATTGGTTGGCACGACTACCGCTTCTACCCATTTGGACACATAGTCAATTGCTACTAGGGTATAATGATTACTAAAGGAGGGTGGATATGGGCCCATGAAGTCCATCCCTCATACATCAAAGATTTCTACTTCTAAGATGTTGTTTAGGGGCATCTCATGCCTTCTTAATATGGTGTCCGTCTTCTGGTATGCGTAATAAGTCTTCAGAAATTGTACAATATCTTTAAAAAGAGTAGGCCAGAAAAAACCTGATTGCAACACCTCGTGAGCTGTCTGCTCACCTCCATAATGGCATCCATAAGGAGAAGAATGGCATTTCTCTAAGATCTGCTACATTTCTGTCTTAGGAACACATCTTCTTACCATTCCGTCCACCCCTTGTTTGAAGTGATATGACTCATCCTAAACGTAAGCTTTTGCATCATGAGCCAACCTCTTTCTTTGTTGATAAGTAGCATCCAGAGGAAACACACCACTCACTAAGTAATTGACAATGTCTGCATACCATGACAATTCCTCCTCTTCAAGTGCTAACAGTTGTTCATCGGGGAACTCCTCCTTGATTTGCATTTGCTCACTTATGTGGGCATCATTCTCCAATTGGGACAAGTGATCCATAATCTGGTTTTTACACCCCTTGGCGATCTTTAATCTCAATATCAAATTCTTGAAGCAAAAGGATCCTTCTAATCAGTCGGGTCTTAACATCCTTCTTGTTGAATAAGTACCAAAGAACAACATAGTCAGTGAAAATAATAACCTTAGTGCTTACCAAGTACGATCTAAGCTTATCAAATGCATATACTAATGAGAGCATCTCTTTCTCTGTAATTGTGTAGTTAGTTTGAGGTGCATCAAGAGTTTTGCTAGCATAATATATGGAATGGAACACCTTTGCTTTTTGCTACCCCAAGACTGCACCTACCGCTGTGTCACTTGCATCGCACATGAGCTCAAACGGGAGCTCCCAATCCTGTGCTGTCAATATTGGTGCCTCAACCAGCTTCTTCTTCAATGATTCAAAAGCCTGCAAACATGAAACATCAAAATTAAAAGGTATCTCTTTTTCCAGTAGGGCACAAAATGGCTTTGCAATTTTTCAGATATCCTTGATGAATCTGCGGTAAAATTCCGCATGCCCAAGAAAACTTCGGACTCCCTTGACTAAAACATGTGGAGTCAGCTTCTCAATCACTTCAATTTTTGCTCTATCTACCTCTAAGAAACACTTTGAAACTTTATGTCCCAATACTATCTTTAATGAGAAAATGACATTTTTCCCAGTTAAGGACAAGGTTAGTTTCCTCACATCTAGCTAGTACCTTATCAAGATTTTGTAAACATTTCTCAAAAGATTCCCCAAAGATCGAGAAATCATCCATAAATACTTTCACATAGTCCTCTACCATGTCATGAAAAATGGCCATCATGCACCTTTGAAAAGTGGCTGGTGCATGCACAACCTAAAGGACATGCTTTTAAAAGCATATGTACCATAAGGACATGTGAAGGTGGTTTTCTCTTGGCCTTCGGGTGTGATGGTGATTTGATTATACCCGGAGTAACCATCCAAGAAACAATAGTATTCTTGGTCAACGAGCCTATCAAGCATTTGATCAATGAATAGTACCGGGTAGTGATCTTTTCGGGTGGCAACATTTAATTTTCTGTAATCCATGAAAATTCTCTACCCTGTCACCGTTCTTGTTGGAATCAACTCGTTCTTGTCAATGGTGACTACTGTCATGCCCCCTTTCTTTGCAACATATTGCATCGGGCTCACCTACTTGCTAACAGAGACGGGGAAGATAATTCCTACATCCAACCACTTGATAACCTCCTTCTTCACCATTCTTTCATGATAGGATTTAGTCGTCTTTGTGGCTGTGCTACGGGCTTGTGACCTTCCTCCATTAAAATTTAGTGCATGCATAAAGCTGGACTAATGCCATGGATATCCGACATTTGCCAACCCATTGCTCTTTTTCTCTTCTTAAATACAACTACAACATCTTCCACCTAGGCTACAGTCAATAAAGTTGAAAGAATTACAGGTAAAGTATCATTTTCTCCAAGAAAAACATACCTTAGATGAGAAGACAATGGCTTTAATTATTGAGGGCTTAGGAGGAGGTCCCAACATCCTGTTTAATGGTGTAGCCCCTATTTTTAACATGCTGGAATTTATTATTCAGAACACTTTCTATTTCACAGGCCTTTTCATCATCCACTAGCCCTTGATTCAACAATACTCTAGCTAGTGGGTCTTGTAACTCAACTTGGTTTAACATTGTCATTTTATCAATCACTGTTATGGCTGCCAAGTCTTTATATGCAGTGGGAAATTTCATGGACTTGTAAACATCGAAGACTTCTACTTCATCATGGGCTCTCATGATGAGCCTCCCTGGAGCCATATCAATTAATGCCCCTCTGTTGCCAAGAATAGACGACCAAGTATGAAGGGAACCTTCGGATCAGGTTCAAAATCTAAGATGACAAAGTCACGAGGAAAATAAGGGATCCCACTTGAACTAAAACATCCTCGATTACTCCGTCTAGCCTTGCCATAAATCGATTCGCCAATTGTCACACAATGGTGGTAGGATTTGGTTTTCCAAGCCCTAATTTTAAGAAAACACACTAGGCATAAGATTGATACTTGCTCCGAGATCGCACAATCCTTTAGCATTTAAATAGCTTCCAATGATTACCTATACCGTG
>JAPFFP010044002.1:0-12766 GCA_026153255.1 Solanum medicagineum
CTGGTTGTTTATGATCATTCTTGTCTTGTACATCTGTTTTACATTCGGGGATAAAAGTTCCCAAGGGGTAGATATTGAAATGACCCCAAAAAGTGCCCGAAAACGTGCCTTAGAATGCCCGAAATTTTAAATTCCATATATATCTAAATCTGTTTGTTATTTCGAAAATCTGACTTCAGATTCTTGTTCAGGGGGTCCAAATTAGGGAGTCAAGGGTCTAACCCCAATTTAAGACAAAAGATTTAGCAATTACAAAACTTCAAGAACGTGATTTCCAGAGAGGAATCCGCTTTGCTTCCACGACGCACCTCCGTACAAAATGGGCACTGTTTTTTTTTAGTTCGTCCAAAATATTTTAAATGTTGGGCCCAAGTTTTCACAAATGTGTTTTTATCTATACTAAGCTAAATTTCACCCTTATATCATCCTAAACATTTGCCAATACTCCCCGAAAGACTTAGTCATATTTTCACTCCCAAAACTCAAGTCCCAATCCCTCATCCCAAGCTAAGGTTTCCTTCAAGGTTCTTCTTTATGCTTCAAGTCTCCATCTCCAATCTTCACCAAGTTCATCTCTAAAGGTATGTGGTGTTGAAACATTGGGTCCTTTCAACCATGGTTCCTAAGATTCCTTTTTACTAATATTGCATGATTTAAAGTGGATTTTACATGTGGGTCTTATACATTAAGAAATTTACTACACAGTGATTTGAGTTCATGAAAGTATAGTTATTTTAGCATGTTTTGAGCTCTAAATCTGGATCTAATGTTTGATTAGAGAAGGGTTTTGATGTGAATGTCTTGGGGTTGTTGCAAAGTGTTGATTGATGGCTTTACAAGAGATTTTCTTGCATAATTTCATCTCTAAATTGCATGGTCTTTATCCCCCATTACGCTCACCCCAAGTGTTTGATAAAATGTCCAACTAGGGTTTCTTGTGGAATTGAAGGTCCAAAACATGAGATATGATATGATTGATGTTATGATGATGAACTGAGCTTATGTACATGATAAATTCTACATAAAGTGTTTCACTAGACCATGCCCAATCCGGGGGTCTAAGAACCCGGATAACCGAGATGGGGATTTGTACCCATTAACCAAGGAAGGGTTAGTACTTCTCCACCTAGTGATGGGGTGGCATCATCACTAACCGATTTAGGGGTTTGTACTCATCAACCGAGTAAAGGTTTAGTACTTCACCACCTAGGTGATGGGGCGGCATTATCACCAATCGAGTTGGGGGTTTGTACTTATCAATCGAGCAAAGGGTTAGTACTTCACCACCTAAGTGATAGGGTGGCATCCTTACTAACCCCATTAGGTTTGTACCTTGGAAATATAATTTGTTTTATTCTACACATATGACATTTTATATGTGTGAGAGTTTCTTAAGTATGTTTCACATTAGCATTGGTCATACATGTCAGATTGCCATATTATGTCTATTACCTATTGTTTTGCATTTTCGATTATGATGCCTATTTCTTGTTGCATTGCATCCTACATACATAGTACATTCAAATGCACTAATGCATACTCTTGCCTACATGATATCACCATGTAGGAACCGGAGCCCAAGTTGATCATCCTCCTCGTCGATGCAGCTAGTTCGGTGCTACTCAAGCTAGTTGGTGAGTCCTCCATTTGGGGACCTTGGTTTATATTTTCCCTTGCTTTGTATTGAGACAATCTACTTCATGCTCTATTTTGACCATGAGGGTGAGCCCGGTTACCTTGTCTTGGCCCCCACTCTTATCTATGTATTTAGAGGTGTCTATTGGACAAGCTATGTATCTATGATATGAGCTTTGACTCTTTCTCTCTTGATGATGATGTTTTGCAATCTATCCCTTAGCCCTTTTGCCTATATTCTTACTTTATGATGTTTTACACTGCTTCCGCGACCAAGGATGTGTAATGATATGCTATGAGGCTTGTTTGGTGTCCCTTCGGGTTCCCCATTCGCCTTGTCACATCTAGGTCCTAGGATTGGGTCGTGACACTTATGGGATCCTTTTTGTGTCGAATTTCTACCTATGGACTCCAGGTGATGTGGGAATTATTTTATGGGGATTGTTTTATTGGCATTTTGAGCATCAACCCCAATTTTCTCAATTTTAGTCTTAATTGATGTAATTTCACTTGTTTCTTGAGATTTTATAGCCAAATCAGTCGTAATGATCTTGTGAATTATGTTTGAATAGTTGAGAAGCATCGCGAAGTGATTTAGAAGGGAAAAACTTGGTTGAATTGACTCAGAACAACAGACGTCAGATGCCATGTAGGCTAGCTTTTTCTAAACCCTAGACTAAGCTAAAATGTTTGCATATTTGAGTTAGATTGTGTAGGAGTGTACTATTTATGGATTTAGTTGTGGAGTATATATTGTATATGGATGGATGTGATCTATGTGTTGTGTATATATAGTACTACGGGAGGGTAGTTGTTGTATTGAAGGCTGTATCGGCTGTAGTTGCTATATTACCTGAATTCTTACATTATATGACTAGAAAGGGCTTGAAAAGAGTTGGTTGGAGCTATGAACACGTGACAGGTATGTACACTGAGCTTGACTCTTGCTTGTTTGTGTGTGGTGTGAGGCTACTGGAATATACTAGCTATTGAAGTGGACCTGTGATTTCATTCTACCCTGTGCGTTGAATCTAGTATGTATATCTGGTTGGTATGTATATGCATGATGTGGCTATGGTTATTTGTATCTTTACTGAGTACTTTTGGTAGAATTTCCTGATTAAACATGATTCTGTGTTTCCTTATGGTTTAAATGATCCTGTATACTGTTGTTATCTGTTATGTACTTATGCCACTTGTTAGTGACTAAAGATGCACCTTTTTTTGTGGACGATCAAATTTGTACCCCTAAAAGAGCCTTGTGACATGTAATACAAGATGTGTTGACACTGAGCCATTGGCGGGTTAGAGATGGGAGTGCGACCTTGTGAGCAAGGTGTAGGTTATATCCTACGGGCATTCTAGGTGATATGCAACGAGACACTAGTTATATGGGTTTGTCTTGGGGACTGGTATCTGGTTGAAGGTATCACAACCCAATCCTAGGGCCTAGATGTGACACATCGTATGGGAACTCGAAGGGACCCCAAACAAGCTTCTTAGCATATCATTTACACATCCTTGGTTGCGAAAGCAATTAAACAACAACAAGAAAGGGTATAAAAAGGATGAAGGGGCTAAGGGAAATCTTTAATAGCATAAATCATAGAAAAGTCAAAGACCAAGCATAATTTCATCATTTGTCCAATAACACCTCGAACATAGATTGGGCAGGGGCCAAGGCAACTTTCTTGGCTCACCCTTTTAGTATCAAAGTTCAACATAAAGAGATAACAAAAGAAACAAAGCATAACTAGTGTCCACGAAGTTGAGGACTCACCACAAGCTTAACTTCAAAATGTCAAACTAGCCACGAGTAGGATGATCGTGAGGAGCTCCAGTTCCTACATGTTAAGATGATGTAGGCATAGAGTATGCGTTAGTACCTTAGAATGTACTTTATGTAGGATGCAATGCAACAAGAGATAAGCAACATAGTCAAAATGCATAACAATGAACAAGGAAAAAGTATAATACAACATGGCATGCATGACCAATGCTTGAAGTAAAACATGCTTGTGAGACATATACTGGAGAATATAGATTACATGTGTAGGCAGGGACCATCATCATAGACCAAGCAACTAATACTTGGAATTCAAGGCATATCACCCCTTTGTAAGGTGATTGAGGTATCTACCCCTCAATTGGTAGTACGGGCATAACACCCCCCAACAAGGTGGCCAAGGTATATACCCCTCAACATGGTAGTACGGGCATAGCACCCTCTAACAAGGTGGCCAAGGTATATACCCCTGAACATGGTAGTAGGGGCATAGCACCCCCTGACAAGGAAGCCAAGTTATATACCTCTCAATATGGTAGTATGGGCATAGCACCCCCTGACAAGGTGGCCAAGGTATATACCCCTCAATATGGTAGTACAGGCATATTACCCCCCGAGAAGGTGGCCAAAGTATATACCCCTCAACATGGTAGTACGAGCATAGAATCCCCACTACAAGGTGTGGTGAAGTTGCAACACTATAGATACTTTTCATGAAATCAATACATACATACATTCCTTTCCTCATCATAAAGTCACTTAACTCATAAGCTATGCAAAAGACCTTCAATAACTCAAGAACCCTTAAACAAACATTTTATCAAACACTTGGCCGTTGTGTAATGCTAGTTCAAAATCATACAATTCAAGAGAGAAATCATGTAGAAACTCAATTTAAATGAACCTACCAACACTTGGTAACACCCTCATGTAAGATACATTGAAAACTCCTCATTAAATCTCATAATAAAACATAGATTCGTAGCTGAAAATATGCTTAAATAGTCAAATCTTATGAAGCCCCAACATAGTTTGTAATCAAGTTCACAATAAGTAATACCCATAAGTAAATCAACTTAGGAACATGCAATTTTCATAGAAAGGAAGCTTGGGCACCCTGTGTGAAAGTACCCAATGGTTAAAACCCATATATCTCCACTTTGGAGATTTCTTTGATGAGGATTTGAATGAGAACTTGAAGCTTCAATGAATTTCTTGAGATCTGGAATGAGTTTGGGACACTTGATTTTGGATGAAATATTTGACTAAGTGTTAAAGAGGATTTTGGGGAACGTCTTAAGTGATATAGGATTGAAAAATGACAAAGTATTGGTGTTTTTATGGAGAGGAGGGCTTAGGCCCATGACCCAAAAGCCTTAGGCCAAAGCAGGAAAAACTGGCAACAAAATACACTGCTCCGCGAGGGTTCCGCATCGTGGATCCAATGGGAACAACTTTTGGAAAATTGAATTTTTGGTGAAATTCTCTTTTCGCTACGGGTCCTCTAAAATTCGGGATATACCCATTTCCCACTTAATTTTGCCCCCTGATAATATGAAGTTGGATTTTTGATATCACACACGGATTTTGAGGTATATGAAAAAATTACGATTATGGGCATTTCCGAGGCACACTTTCGGACACTTTTTAGGGCGTTTCAATATCTCCCCCTTGGGAACATTTGTCCCCGAATGTCAAAGAAATGTACATAATACAAGTAATCAAGATGAGTTCAACTAACATATGAATGCAACAAATGCATTAAAACATCATTTCAAAAATCTCAACATAAGTGTCAAAATCACCATAAACTGGCTAACATAAATATGAATGCATACAAATGGCATAAGGGCTGAAACTTAAGACTTGAAATCATGTAGGGGTCTTAAATTACTACCTTAGGCTTGAGTAGAATGGAAGAGTTAAGGAAATAGCTTTTAGATGTCCCCT
Organism: Solanum medicagineum; assembly: GCA_026153255.1. Lineage (NCBI taxonomy): Eukaryota > Viridiplantae > Streptophyta > Magnoliopsida > Solanales > Solanaceae > Solanum > Solanum medicagineum. The sequence continues at coordinate 5,372 of JAPFFP010044002.1, forward strand.
TAGCTTCCCATGTTGCACTTTCTACTTGTTGGTTTTTTCAAAGGACCTTAACAGAAGCTACTTCCTTGTTCCTCAACCTCTTAACTTGTCTATCAAAAATTTCTACCAGAACCTCTTTATAAGTTAAATTGTCTTCTACCACACCCGCATCATACAAAGGTACAGTAGCACTTGGGTCACCCACACACTTCCTTAACATAGACACACGGAAGACCAGATGAACCATATTAATATTATTGGGCAACTCCAACTCATAGGCCACAATACCAATCTTCCTCAACACACTATAAGGACACACAAATCTTGGACTAAATTTGTCACGACACAAGCTTAGGGCCTAGACATGACATGACGTGACACATTGGGAACCCAAAGGGACCCTAAGCACGCCTCTTAACATATCATTACACATCCTTGGTCACTGAAGCAATAAAATACAACAAGATATAGTAAATAGGGAAAATAGGGCTAAGGGAAAACTTCGATATCATAAACATCAAGAGTCAAAGCTCATAGCATAATACAAAACTTGTCCAATAACACCTTTAAAACTTAGATACTTAGCGGGGGCCAAGACAAGTTACTGGGCTCACCCTCATAATCAACATATATATATAAAAAAAAGATAGTCTTGGAACATAGTATGATCATAAACATCATCCCCGAAATAGAGGAGTCAACAAAGAGCTTAATAGAAGTCGTGCTAGCGACGTGGAGGAAGATGATCAAGTGAGGCTCCGGTTCCTACATAATCACATCATGTAGGCATAGAGTATGCGTTAGTACTTTTGAATGTACTGATTATGTGGCATGCAATGTAACAAGTGATAAGCACCATATGCAAAATGCATAACATAGACAATGGGTAAGCATATAGCAATATGGCATGTATGAATGATGCTTGAAATAAAACTTTGATTATATAGAACATAATACATGTGTAAGGAGAGACTATTATTTGTGCATATCCATGGCCTACCACCCCCTTTGAGAGGCGAATAAAGTACGAAGCCCTCAATAGGTGGCAAAGGTACAAGCCTCCAAACATGGTTGTTAAGGTACAAACCCCCGAACATGGTTGATGAAGTATAAACCCCCCGACATGGTTATCAAGGTAAAAACCCCTCGACATGATTGCACGAGCCTACCACCTCCCGAGCGATATGACTGAGGTACAAACCCCTCAACAAGGTTACCCGGGCCTACAACCCCCCAGTGAGGATTGGTCATTTCCCAACACTATAGAGATAATTTCATATACATATATTCCTTTCATTATTGTATAGTCATTCAACTCATAGCACATGCATTTGACCTTTAATTCCTCAAGAAAATCAGAACCAGACATTTTATCTAACACTTGGCGGGTTTGTAAAGCTTTTGTAAAACCATGCAATTCAAGAGTGAAGTCATGATAAAAAATAAAATGTAAAACTATCAATAGATACTTGGTAACACCCTCAATCAATAAACATCAATGCGCTTCATCAAATCTCACAATAGATCTTAGATTCATAGCTCAAAAAATGCTAAAACAACCATAATTTCATGAAACCCCAACATAGTATGCAGTGAAATTCATAATAAGTAAGACCCATAAGTAAATCAACTTTAAATCATGCAATTTTAGGTAAAAGAACGCTTGGATATCATGGGAGAAATGGACCCATGAAAGAAACCCACATACGTAGACTTTGGAGAACCTTTGGAGAAGATTGGAGATGGATACTTGAAGCTTAAATGAGAACCTTAAGATCCAGATGAGTTTTGAGACTTGAAATTTGGAGGTGAAATATTGTCTAAGTGTTTGAGGTAGTATTTGGGAATGTCTTGAATGATATGAGGGTGAAATAAGGCTATGTATAGGCATTTTCACCCATGGGAACACTTAGGGCCAAGACCCAAAGGCCCTGGGACGGACAAGAAAAATAGTGCACAAAATACACTGCACCGCGCCCTTGGCACATCACGCCAGGGGCGCGGATCGAGACTGGAAATTACATTTTTTGCTATTTTGAAAATTTTCTAGGGGTGCTCTTTAATCGGTGATAGAGCCATTTCCCACCCAAATAGACCACTTGAACAAGAATATTAAGTCGAATATTGTATATCACGCACAGATTTTTAGATATATAGAAATTATGATTCCGCGCACTTTGGAGTCACAATTTTGGGCAGTTTTTGGGGTCATTTCAATATCTCCCTCTTGGAAACATTCGTCCCCGAATGTCAGAGAGACATACATGAGACGAATATTCATAAAGAGATCAGCCCCAATAAAAATGCATCAACATACTCAAAACTTCATTCTAAAAATATTAACATAAGTGTAAAATCATCACAAACTTGACAATATAAACATTGAATGCATGCAAATGACTTAGGGGATGGAACATGAGACATGAAATCACATAGAAGACTTAGAATCAATACCTTAGGCTTGAGTAGAATGGAAGACATAAGGATATCATTTTTTCATGTCCGCTTCGGCCTCTCATGTATCACGTGCGACTTGTTGATTCCTCCAAAGGACCTTAACGGAAGCAAAATCCTTGTTCCTCAACCTTTTTCACTTGTCTATCCAAGATCTCTAATGGAACTTCTTCATATGTCTTGTTGTCTTCAACTGCCCTCACAATATCAAGAGGCAGAATAGCATTTGGATCACCCACACACTTCCTCAACTTAGACACATGAAAGACCGGATGAACCAATTCCATTTCTCTAGGCAAATCCAACTCGTAGGCCACCTTACCAATCCTTCTCATCACCCTATAAGGACCCACATATCTAGGTCTTAACTTGCCCTTATTACCAAAATGGACCACACCATTCATGGGTGACGCCTTCAAATATACCCAATCACCTACCTCAAACTCAAGCTCCCTCCTTCTCACATTGGGATAAGACTTTTACCGACTTTGGGCTGTTTTTAACCTTTCTCTAATCATCCTTACCTTCTACATAGTATCCATAACCAGATTAGGATCCAGTAAAGCCATCTGTCCAACCTCAAACCACCCAACTGGTGATCTACAATGTCTATTATAGAGAGCCTCACAAGGAGCCATACCAATACTAGAATGATATCTATTCTTATATGCAAACTCAATCAATGGAAGATGATCATCCCAACTACCCTTAAGCTCCAATACACAAGCTCTAAGCATGTCCTCAAGTGTTTGGATAGTTCTTTCTGCTTGGCCATCCGTTTGACGGTGAAAGGACGTAAAAAGCTTTACCTTGATTCCAAGACCTCTTTGGAAGGACCTCCAAAAGTGTGAAGTGAGTTGTGCACCACGATCCGATATGATGGACAAAGGAACCCCATACAACGTGACAAAGCCATGAATGTACAACCTAGCATAATCTTCAGGACCATTTGTAGTCTTGTTCGGTAGAAAGTGAGCCGATTTCGTCAACCTATCAACCACAACCCATATGGAATCAAAACCCTTTCTAGTCTTGGGCAACCCAACCACAAAATCCCTATTAATCTCTTCCACTTCCAAGTAGGAATCTCTATGTCTTGGGTTAGGCCACCAGGCTTTTGATGTTCATCTTTGACTTGTTGGCAATTATGGCAACTGGATACAAATTTGGCAATGTCCCTCTTCATGCCTCTCGACCAATACACCTCTCTCCAATCCCTATACCTCTTAGTAGACCTGGGGTGAATAGAGTAAGAAGGACCATGAGCCTCATCAAGAATATTTTCCTTCAAGCTATCAGCACAAGGCACACATAACCTACCTTGTACCTAAAGGCATCATCTCCCTCTTGGGAGAAGACCTCCACCTTGCCCCCTTTAATCAAGGCCTTGAATTCTAGAAAGGATGGGTCAAGATCTTCCTTAGTTTTCATCTCCTCAACCAATGAAGATTAAGAACCATCAACAACACCACAACCACTATCAATCTCTTCCAACGTAACTCCCATTCTAGCCAACCAATGGACCTCTTTAGCCACCTCTATGCCACCATCATCAACATGAGCTAGGCTACCCATTGACACCCTACTCAAAGCACCCGCCACAACATTAGCCTTACCGGGATGATAATGCACACTCATATCGTAATCCTTAAAAAGTTCTAACCACCTTTGTTGCCTCAAGTTGAGATTTTTTTGGGTGAAGACATATTGGAGTCTCTTATGATTGGTGAACAAATCGACATGGACCCCATACAAATATTGATGCCAAATTTTTAAAGCAAAGACCAAGGCGGCTAACTCATGATCATGGGTAGGATAGTTCTTTTCATGCAGTTTGAGTTGCCTAGAAGCATAGGCTATGACCTTACTATTTTGCATTAGAACATAACCCAAACCAACTCTATAAGCATCACAATACACCACAAACTCTTCTAGCCCTTTCGGTAGTGACAATATAGGAGTGGACAAAAGCTTATCTCTCAAGGTTTGGAAGCTCTTTTCACACTCATCGGTCTACACAAACTTAGCATTTGTTTGAGTCAATTTTGTCATGGGAGAAGCAATAGAAGAGAACCCATTCACAAATCTCCTGTAGTAACCCGCTAAGCTCTAGAAGCTCCAAATATCAAACGGGGTCAATGATCTAGGCCAATTTCTAATCACATCTGTCTTTTTAGGATCGACATTAATACCATCCCCCGACACCACATGACCTAGAAAGACAACTTCTTTCAACCGAAATTCACACTTCTCATGTTTAGCATAAAATTTCTCTTCCCTCAATCTTTGCAACCCCACCCTCAAATGGCCCATATGCTCCTCCTCACTATGTGAATAAATCAAAATATCATCAATGAAGACCACAAAAAACAAATCAAGGTAGGATTTGAAGACCTTATTCTTAAGATCCGTCAAGATAGCCGGTGCATTAGTCAACCCAAACGACATCACAACAAAACTGTAAATGCTTATACCTAGTCCGGAAGGCCGTCATAGGAATATCACATTCCCTCACCTTCACTTGATGATACCAGGACAAAATATCAATGTTAGAGAAGTAGCTAGTCCCTTGCAATTGGTTAAAGAAATCATCAATCCTTGGAATAAGATACCTATTCTTTATGTTGACCCTATTATATTTTCGGTAGTCAATATACATTCTAAGAGACCCATCCTTTTTCTTCACAAACAACACCAGTGCACCCCAAGGTGATTGGCTAGGCCTAATATAACCCTTCTCGAAAAAATCCCTCAATTGCTCCTTCAACACCTTTAACTCCATAGGGGCCATATGATTAGGGTGAATATAAATAGGTTGAGTATCGGGGAGGAGGTCTATACCAAAATCTATCTCCCTTTCAGGAAGAACACCGGGGAGGCCATTTGGAAAGGCATCAAGGAGCTCATTTACAACCGGAACCGACTCTATGGGAAGGACTTTGTACTCCACATTCCAAACCCTGACAAGATGATAAAGACACCCCATAGAGATCAACTTACGGGCTTTAATGTAAGAGATGAATCTACCCTTTACCACCTCATCATTACTCTCCTACTCAAGGACGGGTTCATTTAGGAATTGGAATTCAATCCTACGGGTTCTACAATCAATAGAGGCATAGTATACATGCAACCAATCCATTACAAGAATGACATCAAAATCAACCATGTCCAACTAAACAAGATCACAAGGAAATATTTTATGCAAGATGCAAATGGTATAATTTCTATAGACCTTTCTAGCATCAATAGATGCACAAATGGGAGTAGACACCTCATATGACTGATACAACAATTCAAACTCAATATGAAACTTTTTGGCAACAAATAGGGTAACAAAAGAAATAGTGGTTCCTGGATCAATCAATGCATACACATCAAAATCTAAGAAATTTAACATACTGGTAATAACGTCGTGCACCTCATCAATTGCCTCCCATGTAAAGCATAAAATTAATTATGCCTTGGAGAACCATCTTGTCGGTCACCTCTCCCAAAAGAAACTGCATTAGCACCTTGTGGATGAACTTCCGTACCCTTGTTGTGATTTCAAGGGCAATTCAACACCTTATGCCCAACTTCCCCACAACCATAACAACCATTAGTATCCCGCAAGCACGGGCCATTATGAGCCTTACCATACTTCAGGCACCTACCATTAGGAACCACACCCCAACACCTTGGGCCTTTGGAAAATCATTGGAAACCCTCTTATAAAATGCATGAGAAGACCCTTGGCCTTGATGGAACTGGCCATCCTTTCGACTACGAAACTTTCCCTCAAAAGGGGCCATCTTGGCCTTATGGCCCCTTCTCTTCCTCAACTTCTCCTCCTCTATTTGTTAGGATTAGGTCATCAAACAGGACAAATCCATGTCACTAATCAACATAGCGAACCAACACTCCTCACTCACTAAGTTGGAAACCCATCCCAAATTTATTCATCCTAGACCTTGAGTCGGCCACCAAGTATGGAGCATATTTTGAAAGTTGGTTGAACATGAGGGCATACTCCCTCACACTCAAATTCATAAATTCCACCAATTTGGCATCCCTAAGCTCAAGATGGAAGAACTGATTAAGAAAAGTCGCCTTGAACTCCTCCAAAGTACAGCATTGTTGACCCCCTTCTCCTCTTTCCATTGATTATACAATATTTGTGCTACCTCTTTGAGTTGGTAGGCCGCCAACTCCACCTTATCCTCCGACCTCACACCCATGATAGCCAAAATCTTGTAAACCTCATCAATGAATTCTTGAGAGTCCTCATTCACCTTTGACCCATAGAATTCTAGGGGATTCATTCTTGTGAAATTTCTCACCTGAGATGCCGGTGTAGGAGCAGGAGGGGCTTGGGCCCTTGGTTGCTTGGTTAGCAACAACTTATGCAAGCAAAGTGAGAGCATCTCGAAGCTAACCATGAGTCGGTTGTTCCTCGGGTGTGCGTTCTTTTCTTCCTCTTGTGTTAGACATGATCTAGCATAGCAAAGGACAGTCGTTAAGGGGAAAATCTTACCTCAACTTCTATAGCACAACATAGTCCAAGAAGAATGAAAACACTTTGTAAACACCTCAAAGCCTCTACCTCAAAGTTGCAGTGCACAACATAACCATGAACAAGATACTAATAGACATGGTGTGTTAGACGCAGAGGACCTAACAACCTAGTGCTCTGGTACCAAGTTTGTCACGACCCAACCCTAGGGCCTAGACGTGACACGGCACATAGGGAACCTGAAGGCACCCCAAGTAAGCCTCTTAACATATCATTACACATCCTTGCTCTCGGAAGTAATAAAATACAGCAAGAGATAGTAAATAGGGACAATGGGGCTAAGGGACAATGTCCATATCATGAACATAAAAAGTCAAGAGAGAGTCAAAGCTCATAGCATAATACGAAACATGTCCAACAACATCTCTAAAACTTAGATACTTATTGGGGGCCAAGACAAGCTACCG